>PVIY010010726.1:0-67669 GCA_004026745.1 Myrmecophaga tridactyla | reverse complement strand
TCTTTCTTACATGGAAGGCACAGGATGGTCTCTGCTGGTCTTCTCTCCAGGCCCTTGGGTTCCAACAACTTTCCCCGGGGTGACTTCTTTCTCCATCTCCAAAGGCCTGGGCTGAGCTGCAAGTGCTGAGATGAGGAATGCCAAGCTGCTTAGGCTGTGCTACGTTGCATTCTCTCATTTAAGCACCAGCCAATTAAGCCAAACATCACTCATTGCAGCAGACACGTCTCCTAGCTGACTGCAGATGTAATTGGCAACAGATGAGGTTCACATACCGTTGGCTTATGTCCGCAGCAACAAGACTAGGTATGCTCACCTGGCCAAGTTGACAACTGAATCTAACTAACACACTGCACATCATCCCATAGTTCTCCATAAGTCTGAATTCCACTCTAACAAACTTATTTTTAATTAGCTATTCTCATTCTTACTAGTTTTGGTTTTGGATCCCTAGATTGATTTGGAAAAAGAGCAGTCTTATTGTAAATCTGAGTACATGCCATAAAAGAATGCAATAGTATTCCTTGTCCAAATATTAATTTCCTGCCATGCTTAAAATTGGATTCTGTTTCCAAAATCCCTTGCAAATTCAAATTATTCAATACATACATTGATTAAAACATTAACACATGTATTTGCATTTAATTTGAATGTGTTTATATGTTATACTGCCAGGTAGGTAGCATATTTCATTCAAGATTGAAACTATAGCAAATACCTTTTGCCTCTGTATAGCACTTGAAGAAGTTCCAGCAATGACTTTTCTTCCCCATTTCTGAGGCCATATGACCACTATCTGCATTTTCTGCCCTATATGGGTCTGGAACCAATCCCCTTCATAAGGGTGACCATCACCAGCCACTCAGGTCTGTACCAAGGGATCAGCATTAAGCTGTGCCTCCTGTCAGTCTTACCCCAAACCAATTCAAATAATATGGTTTCTGAGAACTCATACACCAGGCTTGATTCCAGATCCCTGTTAGTTTTCTCTGGAATGAAGCCTGGGGTGATGATATACCCTACACTTCGATTACTCCAGACTAGAGGAACTGCCCTCATCTTGTCCATCAATTTCCCCCAACTGCCAGGTACTTAGTTTTTCCACCAACAATTTGACCTTCTTGATACTTTCCAAATGTTTCCTTTTCTAGAATATTCTGAGTCTTCTGTCTTGCTAAGAAACAATCTATTGCCAATTAAGTATGTCATGTGACTGACTAGATATTTCTTGATCCCTTGAAGCTAAGACAGGATCTGCCCTACCTATGGCTATGAACACTCCCTTTCCTGGTTACTTCTGTCTGTATGTACTAAATATTTAGTATTTAGGAACCGATACATTTCTGTCTTGTATATAGCAAGTACTCAAAATGATAGTTGTTTGTTTTGTTTCATTTTCATATCCTCAAATAATTGAAGATGGGAAAACAGAAAAGTGGTGATATTACCGTAAGCCTAGATTTGTGCAGTATTCCTAAATACCAGAAGCTAAGTATTATTTTCTTTTCTAAATCATAAGAGAATCTATTAATCTAGTTCTTGTCCAAAAACTAACTGTCCTGTTCATGTAGATCAGCATTTCTAAGCTTTACCACTGACAAAACCCTAAATTCAGAGGGAAAAAAACTGCATACTTCATAGGTCAGACTTGCTTTACTATAAATTTAAAATTTATTTGGCCTTTAACTTTTTGCATTTGTTTCATTTTTGTTTGGTTTCATTTTTTACGTGGGCAGTCACTGGGAATCAAACTCGGGTCTCCAGCATGGCAGGTGAGAACTTGGCCTTCTGAGACACCATGGCCCACCCTGGTCTTTAATGTTTTAACCTTACAAATAACTACAAATTTAGCTTGTACCATTATGTAAATATAAACACTTTTAGAAATTGAATTACTTAGCAAGTGGAACAGTAGCTACTTCAAGCATATGGACTAAATTTATTCTGTGGTTTCATATGCCCCTCCATATACATACATGTTCCTTCAGTGTGTTCTCACACATTAGCTTGATAACAGATATAGATTAAAAAATAATATTCTTTTCAGAAAAAAAATTATGATCTATTAAAAAATAAATATGATTGACAAAGTACACCTACTTTAGTCTCTTTAAACTCCCTAACTGTGTTTTACTCCTACTTCCCTTATGATTAGGACATATATTTTCCCTAAGAGTGTTGTGAAGTTGAAATGTCTTTATTTATTGAAGTTTTCAAAAGGAAAGTGGTAATTCATAGCTACCTTAAAAAAAAGATCTATAATACTTTTATTCCTAAATTTTCTCAAAGCTTATTAAAGCCATGTACTTTTTACCTGCATTGACAACTATAATTAGTAATATCACTAAAAACATCTTGCTGTTTATTTCATCTTTGAGAAGAAAAATATAAGCATAATGCACTTCAAGTAAATTCAGTGTGATTGATTTACATTAAAAAGCTGTCTGTTGTTCATTAATTAAGGAATTTTTTCATCAACTAAGATCTTCAAATAATTAATATGCTCCAAAATGTTATTTTAGTGAGAATCTCTTGAACATTTACAACAAAGGCAAACAACAACAAATTTCAATGGACCTGGAGCATAGTCCTTTAGAAATGAAGAGTTTTCATTATACAGTGAAGTGGCACAAAAGTGTAGCTGAAAAAAAAGTATTACAATAGGGTAGAGGTGAAAAGAAAAGAAGGATAGTGTTTAGAGAGGCAGATTTTAGTAATTCTGTTGATCACAGTCCTAGAGGAATCCTTTGGTCCTCAGTGACCTGACCAAGTTCTCAAATCTTAGACACAAACCACTTTTCAGGAAGCAGGGGAAGAAAGGAATAAAGATCTCTTTGAAAAGCAATGATAAAGAAGTCCCAGGAGAATTTCTGAGTGCTTGAAACAATCCTCATGGCAACAGCTCAACTCTGCTGCTTGCTTCAGTGAAGGTTGTTGGAATATCAATTGAGAGTGAAGCACAGGGGCTATTTGCAAGTTCATGCTAAAATTTGATTTTCCACCTCAAGAATACAGTTGATTCAGAATTAGATCAAAATAGTGTTTCAAAGGTGCCTTACAAACGAGTTTGATGCATTAGGTAAGCATCAACCGCCTTTTCTCTTACAAGGGGTCTCATGGGGCAAAGTGTAGAGTAGATTGCATCATCCCCATGTTAAAAACTGAAAAATGCCTACAAAAGACAAAATCTCACCATCAGTAATATTAGACAAAGTTATTAAGTTGTATGTTTATGGATATTGCTTCTCAGAGCAGTATTTAATCACCCAGATTATACATTCCATACTTATTTTAAAATTTTTAATAAATACAGTTGATGTCTTCTTTTATAAAGTCCCTTTCCTATCCCAAACTAATTTTCTTTCCAAGAAAGTATACCCTAAAAACAAACCAGTCACAAAAACTAGACAAAAGGGAAAGGATGCATAAAATAGGCACACTGTATAAAAGATGAAATTACCGACACTTACTACCTGAATGTGCGTTAGGCCCTTTCAATGTGCTGTTTCATGTTCTCCTATTTCCTCAGTTCTCAGTTTCCATCAATTGTAAGACACAAAATCAATTCCCACCTTTTGGAGGGAAAACCCTCTATAAGATACTTATAATAACATTAAAAACTAGCTGACTAATACTAGACAGTAACTCCATTATACTTCAATATGAAATTCATTTTGAGTAAAAATATTCTTCTGATTCAAAAATCTAACAATTCTCTAGCATTACTTTTAGCCATAAAATTTTTTCATTGCTTCATGGTGACTGACACACCATCCAGAAGCCCTGCTTTCAAATATCATCCTACTCAGCAATTTTAGTATTTATGGCATAATTTCAAATGTCTGATCTGCACCTTCCATTTAACTCAGTTTGTTGGAGTTTTCTAATTCCTTATTGAATTAGTTACCAAACTTTAAATAGCTTCTCTTGAATTTCTCCTGAAAGCTGGTGATGGTGGCAGATATTCAGTGATAGACCTTCATGAAATGTGAAATGTACCTACAAATCTGTCCTAGTTAACAAAATGTGTGCTTTATCTAAAAAAGTAATACATAATTCTATCACCTTGGATTTGACAATCAACTGCATTCATATTCTGATCCAATGCTACATCATGGTATAATATTTTTGAAGGCATTTTACCAGTGCCAGTAATGTAGCTGAGTGACCATGAGATGAACAGAGAACCTGTGCATTGGAAAGTTTATACAGTGCATGTGAAAAAAAATGCATGCTAGGTTTTAGTCTTCTCATTGGTGGCTATCTAGTATCTTTTGAAATTAATTAAAAGACATGTCCCAATTTCAAAAACTGTGCTCTAAAATAGACCTAAGGGAACTCATTGGGACTTTATGCAAAATGACAGTGTTTTGGGAGGTACAATGGTAGCTCAGTGGCTAAATTTTTGCCTGCCATGCCAGAGACTTAGGTTCAATTCCCAGCACCTGCCTATGCTAAAAAGAAAAACAGACAGTGTTTTGTAAATGGACTGTTAGCTATAGATACCCTCTACAGAATTCTCAGCCTCTACCTGGGCAAAGTTTCTTCTTTGGGAGATGTGGTAGGCAGAATTTCTAAGATGACCTCCAATGATGTCCTGCCCTAATCCCATGATATTTTGCCATGATATTCCATGGCAAATGAGACTTTGCAAGAGTAATTAAAGTTACTAGTCAGTTGAACTTAAAATAGGGAGATGATTTTGGACTAGTCAGGTAGGTCCAATGTAACCTTATGAGCCCTTAAAAGCAAAGACTTTTTATCAGGCTTTTCTCCTTTTCTGACAGAAGAGGAAAGCAAAGGGGGAAATCAGAGGATTCAAAGTACCAAAAGGATCTGATGCCAGCTTGAATATGGAGGGGGTCATGTTAGAAGGAATGCTGATGGCCTACTGGCAGAGAGTAGACTCTGGCTGACAACCAGCAAGAAAGCAGGGACTACTGTCCCACCACCGCAAGGAACTAGGATTCTTCCCAGCCTACAGATAAAAGCCCAGCTTGCCTGCCTTAGTTTTGGATTTCTGGGACCCAGAGCAGAGAGCCTAATTGAGCCCACCCAGACTTTGGACCTGTAGAACTGAGAGATAGTAAATGAGGGTTGTTTGAAATAGCCAAATTCATGGTAATTTGTTACGACAGCAATAGGAAAGTAATTCAGACAACTGTACATGCATGCAATAGCAGGAAAGGATGGAGTCTCTTGTCCAGTCAGCCTGAAGAGGCAGGGCAGCTTATGTGGTGAGGGTATGGCTGGTGTCTCATCAAGATCCCCATCCACTAAAGGTAGAGATAAAGGTAGCCCTGAGAGGTGTGTGTACGTTGACCAGCTGGGAGTCACTATCTGGACATATGATTAAGGCTTTGTGGAGTTCCTCCTTTTAGAAAAGTACACAAAGACTTGTTCTTCTACATCTGAATTTTTAAGTGAATATTATTTTTGTAAAAAGAATTATTCCTGGTTCATAGAGCTTAGGAAGTAAAAAATCCTTAACGGTTTGGTTTAAAGCAATGTTTTTAGTAAGTTCAGTAGATGTAAAACTCAACATTAAATGTCATGCCAGACATTTTCCCACTTTCTCAATGATTTATGCCAATTTAGTTCACTGCCATTTCATTTCACTCAATCTCCAAAAACAATCATTCCCTCCCCCTGCAAGACAGACATTGTACTTACTCACCCAGCAGACAATGAATGACCTCTACTAAGTGCCAACACATTTTTTATCAGGAACTGAAGGTGCTCAAAGATGAACAAGATCTAATCCCTTCTTTCAAGGAGCTTAAGAGAGAAACAAGAAAACATTCATTTATTGAGATGTTACACATCTTGGCAAGAAGTTCAGAAACTGAAAATGGAAGAAAAAACCTTGCTGACATTCAAAGTGTCACAGCACAGAAAGGGAAAGGAACCCCCTGCCACGACCCCATGAGAGATCCTGCATATTTGGTTTTTTTAGTCATCTTTAAAATGGACCTCTAAATATTGAAATGGTATAAAGATGTGTTGAATAAATTTAATAAGTGAAAAATGCAGATAAGACAAATACCAAGTGTTATCATTTCATCTGCACACAGCTTAGTCTAATGAAAGTGGGAAAATCAATCAGAAGGCATTTGGTCTGTGTTTTCTTGAAGCTGTTAGTTCTTTAGCTAATCCAGTGTCCTAGGAGCAGGGGTTTGTTTTTCTTCCTCATGCTGTTAATTTATTAGTGTAAATTTACACCTGTCAACACAGATTTACAACAGTGGAACTACCTATCACAGATATTATAGGTTTCAAGGATGCAGTTAAGAACTGGAAACACTTGCTAATATATTTCAGTTTCACTTACATGAAGAAACAAATAGCCAGGGTCCTGTTAGAAAAATTATTTTGGTAATACTTCTGACTTTTCTGCCTGGCTTTTCTTACAAATTCTAAAGCTATTTTTATCTGTGATTCACTGTTTCCAATACCAACTAATGATGATGGTTATTCTACCCACATAGGAACACTGCAGAAAACAGGCCAAATTACTATCTTGTGTGGTTCAAAGGAAAATGGATTTGCATGCTTTACAGTTATATCCACTCAGATTTTCAGCATTTTTATGTCATATGCAGATCTTAGTATTGCAGGCCTATGAAAAGGGGGCTCATGCTTGGGATTTTGCTGTGAAGTCAACAGAAAGTATAAAGAGATGTCCCTTACCTCAAGAAGCATTCAAAGAAGAAGCTTTCAAAATAGTTAAAGAGAGAAAGCTACACTGACATGTACCTATACTCACTTCTCCTCACATAATGGAGACCCTCAACACCTCTTGTGGACAACTGTGAAGTTTCATTATGATTTTCTCATCAAATATTCTAATACTTTCCCAATAATTTCTCTGCCACCTAGAGCTTTGAACAAAGCTCTGTGTGTTCAATAAAGTTTTGACAATATTACACCCTTGCTTAAAACTGTTCAATGGCACAGAAAACAATGAATAAAATTCTAACTCAGTAAAACATTCAAGAAATCCATATCCTGGTCTCTGCACATCTTTCTAGCCTTTTCTCTGGTTATCCCCCTTACCCTGCTGATTTACTGCATCCCAAGCCAAGGCATTACCATTATGGATCACACATGGCTGTGTTGTTTCCTACCCCAATGCCTACTTGTTGCATGGATTGTTCTCCTTTTTGGGCCTCTCTCAAGTCCCCACTCTCCTGATCCTAATCTGCCTTGTTCCTGCCAAATAGTTGCTCATCTTTCAGAATTAAATTCTCTATAAATTATTTTCTGCTTCCACTCACCCTTACTCCAATTTTCAGTGGTAGAACAGATCATCCCATCCTTTCTGTCATCACAGTATCCGACGTAGTCTTCCATCAGACCACCTATGCTAGGTTAGGAGATTCCTTTCTTTTCATATTTGTAACTCCTCCCTGAGGTAGAGGCCACATCTCTTTTGTATTTTCCTAATCAGTCTTGAAGGACATTAAAACATTGCTGGAAATATAAAACACAGACATGAAACAAATGCAAATACCAGGCAACAGTACACAATGGGATGTGTATCTTGTAATACGCACATTGAATGTTCTAAAAATTAAATGGTGTGGTGGAAACAGGACACACCTAGGCTGACATCCTGACTTTTCCACCTCCTAGCTGTGACCTTTGGAGACATCGGTTCATTTCTCTGTGCTTCAGTTTCTCTATATGCTAAACTACGATAATGGTACATGCCTCACAGAATAGTTGTCTAGATTAGAAACAAAGGCATTTCTAAGAAAATGTTCATTGTTCTCTGTTTTTGCTAAGAGAGATAGTATATGTTAAGCTACTCAAGTACAACTTATTTGAGGAAGTGAGATTTGAACTTTTGACCCTGATTAGCAAGGAAGAGTTGGATAGACAGATTTTGACAAAGAGTGCCATGTATGGGGAAATAATTTGAGCCAAGGCAATTGACCTGCTTAAAACCATTCCCAGATTCATCTAAAATCTGGTATTCAGATGCTATATCACCCTCCAACTCAGCCCATCATAGCAACATGAGAATATTTATACATGAACATAGCCCAGTTTCAAAACCCAAGAATATTGTAAGTCAGAGAGTAGACACAGAGTAGCAGAAATGATATTTAAGTATGCCTTCTTTAATGGGGGAATGTTTCCAAAAAATGATGTTGGAGGGTATTAGACTGTTCACTCATTTATACAGAAGTAAGTGTTATACTAACAGCAGAGCTGGCATGAAGAGCTTTTACCAAGATTTAAACAAACACAGGGTAGGTAATAATTTCCATGTGGGATGGTTGGAATGTTAACAGAGTAGTCTAAAGCAATCTCATTTACTTTTATGGTTAAGCATTCAAGATTATCTTTTTCTTCACATCTCAATATTTTCATGAATGAAAGGAGGCCAGTATAGCTTGGAAAACAATTTACAATGATGTGTAAAGTAGTTACACATTCCAACAAGTCTGCTTGTTCAATTATTCCACCTATATCAATAGCTTTTAGTGGCATTTGATGTATAATAGCTTCAATCCAGTCACCCACTTCAGTTGGAGGAGAACGGGTACTATCCAAATAGAAAAAAGTTGACATTTGATTACAAATTCAAGACTTTGTCCTGAATGTTTCCAGCAATAGCTTGTCATTGAGAAAAGGTGCTGTTGGCACACTGACCTGCTATCACTCTAATGCCAGTTCATTTTTTTAGATCTGCAGCTAGGTTTGTGCTATCAGAAAACCAAAGGAATTACTTCCTTTCCACTTCTGTTGAGATAAGTGGAACAATATGTAATTTGATTTAGATAGAAAAAAATCTAAGTTGTAGGAAAAAGCTTGAAGACACAAATGACAATTTACACAGTACCTGGATATGGTAGGAATTTAATAAATTTAAAGAGAATTACAAATAATTAAAAATTTTAAATCCAAAGATAGGAAAATGGAAGTGAAAGAGTACAATATTGATGAAACACTTATTGTTTTTTTTATCATTTCTGTTGGCTTTTCATCACATGTCGACCACCACAATAGATTCTGAAATGAGCTTCATGTATTTTATGTATTCTAATCTACATGCAATATCCACATTGATTCTCTTAAAATGTTAAATGAGATCTTTTCAATTCCCAGGGCCTGCCCATGCAAAAAAAAAATGTTAACTGAGATCCTATCATTACCCTGCTTAAAATTCTCTGATGGAACCTGACCTTACCCAGAACCAAATCCACATCTTCAACCAAGGCCCAAAAGCCTCACCTGAATGTGTCCAGTCTCACCTCCCACCACCTCTGTATGCTTACTCCATCCCAACCACACCCAACTTCTTTCCACACACCAAGCCAGCTCCCACCTCAGGGCTTGGCTCATGCTATTCCCTGCCTAGCAGACTATCTCTCAAGGATCTCATGATTCAGGTCTCTGCTCAAATGTCATCTACTCAGAGAGGCCTTTGCTGCCCACTGAGTCTAACAGAGAACCTCCATTACCATTTACCTCCTTGCCCTGATTATTTTTCTTCTAGCATTGCATTTATCATTACACCACATTAGATTGTATGTGTGCTACTTAAGCTGTTTCTCTGTCTCACCTATGAGAATGTAAGCTGCAAGAGGGGAGGCGCTCTATTCCAGAGCATGGGACATTGGATTCCCCATAGCAGATACTCAATAAATGTGAAAGGGAGGAAGGAAAGAAGTGTTCCGTGTGTTACTATTCAAATGTTTGTGTCTTTGCTTCCTAAATGATTGGACATGTATACAGTTTGGACAGCAAGTTTTCATCTCCCTTGATTGGTCTGCTAGAGACTGTAACATTAAGGGAAGGAACATGGGCTTTGGAGCCCAAAGAACCAGGATTTAAATCCCAGTTCTGCCGCCAAGTTGCTTTTGGGCTTTGGAAGTTTTTAAACCTCTCTATTGAAATTGAGTTGATAAAACCTTATTAAACACACACAAATAATGGGTTAAGTATTGGGGATACTACAGAAAAATTAAGAGGATTAAATTAGCTAACCCCCATTTTAAAAAACTTGGTAAAATATGTGTACTTAATAAATGTTAACTCTCTCCCCTCCGTCTCCTCTACCCCACCGTCCAGCAGGCTTATATGGTATTTCATCCAATAAATGCACCTCAGATAAGTGAGTGAATGAATGACTCATGTGTA
Source organism: Myrmecophaga tridactyla (assembly GCA_004026745.1). NCBI lineage: Eukaryota > Metazoa > Chordata > Mammalia > Pilosa > Myrmecophagidae > Myrmecophaga > Myrmecophaga tridactyla. Next base: position 57,517 of record PVIY010010726.1, on the reverse strand, counting down.
TTTGGAAGCCTATGGTGGTCAAACACAATAGCTCACTGTAATTTTTTTTTTTTAATTTGCATGTGGGCAGGAGGCACCAGGGATCAAACTCCAGACCTCCAGCACAGCAGGTCGGAGCTCTGCCTGCTGAGCCACAGCAGCTGCCCGCTCACTGTAAATTTAAAAAGAGAAAGCACTTTGAAAACTGTAGTGCAGTACACAAATAAACTGAAGGGATTATCATTACCTTTGCAAACAAATTATTTTAGCCCTGTGTGTCTATGTCTTGAATTTCTAACCAAGTAAATTAGCTTGACTACAGCCTAAGTAGAGAGGGAGCCAGAGTAAATAATAAGCCAAAAGTGAAGATGGAGCAGGGCAAAAAAATAAAAGTTTCAAGGAGAATGGTTACACATGAGAAAACATTCCAGGTTTCAAGATAGATGTTAGATGGGGGTTGGGCTGGCCAGAGGATTCAATAAATGTGTCATCAGCCTCACAATGACCAGAGTTTCCATCTTTATAGGAGATAAAATTGAGGCAAGCATCACTACCTACAAGCACAAACTGCTCAGTAGCCATCTTTCCCATCACCATGGGGCCATGATTAAGCCCAGAGAAGAATGAGACAAATGATATAGTAAAAATCACCCTACTGTTGACAGAGGTGAGAGAAATATAAGCAACAGGAGAGCTCTGATCATGTTTATCATTGGCCTATTATGGACTGAGCCTGAATTGCCTCCCTCAAGCACATGTTGCTGCAGGGAAGGGAGGTAACATTTTTCTGGGTTCCTGCTATATGTCGAGTCTAGTCACATACATTATCTCAGTTTTATCCTCACAGTAATCTCAGTAAGATTTATGAACCCCATTTTCTACTGGAGAAAACTGAGACTTGGAAAACTGTTGAAGGCAGTGATGCTTGAAAACAGCATTTAGACCCTCATTTTAGAAAGAACCAAGTCACCCCTCACATTTGTAATTTTATAATTATAAACTTATAAAACCTTTACAATTGTATGCACTCTACAAAATGTTTTCATGTGCATTCTCCTAATTTGAACTTCACATATACACTACAAGGGGCACACAATATAGCATTAGTATTCCCATTAGATAACCGAAGAAGCTAAGGATCAGACTAATTGAGTGATCTATATGAAATTTCACAGCTAGTTAGTGGAAGGGCCAGCATTTGAACCCACTACCCTGATTCTGAGACCAATGTTCTTTACTCTAATAGATAATTCTCTATTTTTCAAAAGAGGATGAATTTGGTTTGAGTAAGATACATGTACTTTAAATGTGAGCTGGGGAAGGAAATGGTTTTCACCCAAAAGGGAATTTGAGAGTCTTCCTAGTAAAATCCCAAACCCCATGAATTATTGAGGTAACAAAAGCTCTAAAACCTCCAAATCTCAGTGGCTTGACAACCAAAAGGTTATTTCTTTCTCAGGTAAAATTCCAAAGCAGGCCTTCCTGGGACATGCTGAGTCAGAGGCCCAGGCTCCATCTACATCTTGTTTAGGTCTCATGATTCACTGTACTCAAGTAGAAGGTAAAAAATGTTCATACATCTCCTTAGCTCCATAGTCCAGACCATTCTTATCCAAGTGGGTCAAGTAGTCCATGGCTGGGCAGCCACTTCCCAGCAATAATTCCAGGGTGTGCAAAGGGAGAGCATGAGCATTCAGTGAATAGTGAACCATCTCTGGCACACCCTACTCACATAACCGGTGATGAAATGGAGAGTGGCTATGAGATAATGTCCTTAATGTCAGAAGTCAGCTTAGATGGTTTTATAATGTCAGAAGTCAGCTTGGGTGGTTTTTAAAAATTATTTGCTGCTGCTTTGTTTTCTTCTGAAGCATACAAATGATAATAAATACATACTTGTCCCAACGATAATAACTCTTATCTATCAGGGAGTATGAGATCACCTGGGATACATGTTAAAAACATAATAATAGAATTACATTCCCAGAACCCAAACCCAGCTGTTTTTATACAGTAGGTCTTCATTTTTCACAACCTCCCATGTGATTCTGATACCTCAGGTCCACAGACCATACTTGACAAAATATTGCCATAGAAGCATAGTTATATCACAATGGATGATCACATGAAGACTGCTTAATGTTAGACTGGAAAGAGGAGAAATGCAAAGTCATCCAACAACCTCCTCACAAAATGCCAGCAAGAATCAGCAATAGAAGGAGCAGGAAATCTATGTGGTTTCAGATTTTCCACACTCAAGCATACGCCCACTCCCACCAAAGATTCATTTTGCTCTACAGGTTCTATTTTCAATGCAGAAACAATTTGGCTATTTACAGAGATTAAGCTAACTCACATGGCAGGAGTTACCTCACAAGGACAAAGGAGACAAAGATGGATTGGGTGGATATAAATTCTAGAAAAAAATAATGTCTGTATTTAATAAATTCTATTTTACCTACAATACTGCAGCTCTCTCCAGAGCAGAGAAACTAGGGTACACAGCATGGTTGGTGCTCAAGCTATGAAACAGTGGTTGCTCATTAACCTTGAAAACATGACATTTGATTCCTCCTTAACATGGGAAACAAATCACTTCTCCTATCAGGCAGTAGCCCCAGAAGCCTTCATGCTATTTTAAGCCTAACGCTGTGTCCCAGAAATCATTCTGAACATTATCTCAATGGTGATCCTGAGGAATTCAAGAACAGTCAGTGAAAGTAATTCAAAATACTTTTCATTTTGGGTATTTTTAAAAGACCTTTTTATTGGAAGAACAGAAAAGTCTGTAAATATCTAGAATACTTAGCTTCAACCTGATTTCCAGGTTTTGCAAGTATTTATTGAATGAGATAGGATGAAAGGAAAGAAAGACATTTAGAGAGAAGACAGGGCAGGAGGCTGGAGATAAAAGTGAAACCAACTCATGTCACTTCTCTGGACATGCTAACAATGCTTCCACCTATCTGGGGTCTCCTCAAGCATGATGGTTTAGATGAGGGTCCAGGCTGGAGAGCCTTGGAAGACAACCCACTAAAACATATTCCTCTTCCTCAGAGCCCCAGAAAATTCTTCAACGTGGTGGATCCAAACTTTTGTCCATGAACTTCTAGTTCTCATGGCATGTGGACTTGCCACACCTCTAGCACTCACAACCATTATCCTCCCACATCCCTCACAGCTTTATTCTCCCATTTACCTGACCTGCTCATGTTATGACACATCTCTCTCTTTTAGCAACTGATCTCCAGCCCTTCACTTACTAGGCATGACTGCATTCCCTGTCTATTATGGTCATAAACAAATTCTAGGTCTCAGGTACTTTGGCAGGAACTTTATATCTCTCATTTAATAAGCTTCACAACAACATTGCAAAATGGATCATATTATCCCCATTTTACAAATGAACAAAACAATACTAAATAAATTGTCCAAAGTCAAATGGATTGTAAGAATTGGAACCAAGATTCAAATTCAAAGGCCTTGCCCAATTCCAGAGATCCTGCCTTTCCTTTATCCAGAACTGCTAATATATATTCCTTACCAATCCTTAGGTGGGGTTGGAATGTTCTTCTCTGCCACAGTCAGATGTACCAACCAGTCCATGAACAAGCAAACACACTCTAGGAGTGTGGGATGTAAAGGTGCATAACTCATTCCCGAGCAGAGAGCCTGAGTTAGTAGGGCTGACAAGGTTCTGAGAATGGCCAAGATCTCACAGAAAGTCACTTTTTCTTACTGGTCATGTGCAGGGTCTGTTTTTACTACTTCTCAATTACCTAGAGAGAGATACATAGGTATGGATATGAGGACAAGAGAATAAATGCACCTCAGCATCCTCATCCATAAAATGGGCCTAATGAAAGATGCTTAACTTCCTCTATATGATTGTTGGGGGATTAAATAAGTTGATATATTACTATTATCATACTTCTCACCTTCATCATCATCATCATCTTCACCCAGACTTTAGATTTATGCCACTAACAGGTCAAAAAAATAAAGCCTAGAAGGTCTCCATATACAGGAAGGGGCTCTAGAATATGACCTAGACAAATTACCTCTTCATGTTTCAGGTCTTCTTTCTCCTCAAACACAAGCACTGGTTGGACAAAGAACACTCTTCTATTGAATTTTCATTGCTTCATCACAAATCTTTAATGCTATGTTTCTCCTGTAAGCATTCAAGATAATCCAATTCCCAATCCACACTTTTCTTAGACTTATAATTACATGATTTCCCTTACAATGAAAAGACATACTGTACCTCACTTTTAGGAATATCTTATAAATACAATGCAGCCTTCTTTATAAGAAGGTAACTCAAAATATATCATGCTACTTAAGAGTTCTATCCAAACTCTTTTATCAAAAATGGAAGGAACTCATGCTTAAACCAATAATACATTTCAAACCCTATTTTTCTCCATCTCTTCCAGACACTTTCTATTGCATTTATTTCCATCCTAAATGTTTTCTTTGGAATTTTGACTGTGCTTTTATTTTATTCCCTTCACTGTCTCCTGCTGTCTCCAAACTTTCCTAATTTTTTTGGACACTTAGGGCCAACTGTTCTATTTCTTTGCTTATTCTCCCCATCTCTCCTCAGTGAAGCTCACCCTGCTGCTTCAATAGTCTTTGTGAATTTTTCCCCTCCCTCCTGTGGCTTTCTTCCTCCTCTCATGCTGACTCCCTCTGCTCCTTCATGCCCCATATGCTGCCTCTCTCTCACCTCCCCCTTTACTGTAGAAGTAAGAGTTGGGCTAACACTGCTTATCTTGCTTCTTCTTGTCGGCACACAGTTTCATGCCTCACTATAGTTGAAGCAATTTCAACCCTTCTTTTCCACTAGTGTTTCATGATTTTCATCCTTCTGTTGTGTCACTTCCTACTTTCTCTTCTCCAAAGCTCCAATCTCAGCCTAACTGAGATTCTCCTCCATTTCATCTTTGTCCCTTCTCTAGGAGCTACCAATAACTTTCACTACCTAAAGCCTGCAATAGAATCCTCTCTACTAGGCTTATAATGCAATTAATTTCTTCATGGCTTACTATATGAGCAGAATACTTCTTAGAATGTGTGTCACTTGAGTACAGAGGCCTGAAGTCAGGTCTTAACTATGCAAATATGAAGGGCAGATGTCAAGAGCTAGGAATAGTGCATGGGTTTAAGTCTTAAGTCCAGGGTTTAACACCTCTAATTTATTTAAATTCTCTGTGAATAAGTATAAAAGAGATAATAAATATCTTTTCCAAAATATAGTAGTCAAATTATTTTCCCTTATTCCAATTATCTTTGCTGCATAACAAACCACCCTGCAGTCGGTATATAAAATAACAACCATTTTACTATGCTCATGGATTCTGTGCATCAGGAATTTGGAAAAGATGCAGCAGGGCAGTTCTTCTCTGCTTTATGATTTCTTGGACCTCAGAGGGAATACTCAAACAGGTGGAGCTAAAACAGCTGTTACTGGAAGATTCAATCAAAAGGTCTTCTTCACTCATATGTCTGGTGACCTCTCCATATGATCCAGACTTCCTCACAGCATAGCAGCCCTATGGTAGCTGGACTTCTTACATGGTGACTCATGACTCCAAAGTGTGATGCTCTTGTCTGATGAGGCAGAAGCTGCATGGCATTTTATGACCTAACTTGAGAAGTCAGTCCCCACCACTGTATTGCGCAGGTCAAAGTACTTATAAGCCTATCCAGATTCAAGGGAGAAGAATTAAACTTTACCTCTTGCTGGGAAAATGGCAAGGTCACATGATAAAAGAAAATGAGAGGGCAGTGCGATGGTGGCTCAGTGGCAGAGTTCTCACCTGCCATGCTGGAGACCCGGGTTCAATTCCCGGTGCCTGCCCATGTGAAAAAAAAGAACATGAGGGATGGATGGGAGATACTGTGATGGCCATCTTGGAAAATATGAGGCTGCTTCCCTATTTTCCCTTCCAGTTCTAAAAATCTGATTCTAAACTTCACTTAGACTCTCAATAGATGCTCAATTAAAACTTACCCTCTGCTTTCTAGAAGGCAACTTAAGAAATATGGGCTATGGGTTTTTATAATTGCCCTCCTATGATGTGTCACATCATAAGAGGACAATTCAAAACCATTCTTGTTCAGGCAATTAGGTCCCTGTCACAGACTGATGTCTCATAAATGTAATTTGAACTCAAACAAAGAAGGCTTCATTATCAGGGTAGTCAATGAAAGCCTCACAGAGCAGAACTAAATTTACTTACCACTAACTGCTTATAGTACCTTATTTAATCCTCATAATAATCCTGAGCAGCAAATATCACAATCCTACTTTTAAAAGGATGAAGCCATGCCACAAAGAGTTAACAAAACTGACCTAAACTCAAATGGGCTAGTTATACTATTCTCAATACCACAATAGAGGTGGTGGCACTAGAATGAACTGGGTTTGATGGTGGGCTGACTGTGTAGGACTTGCCATGATGAGATGAATGGAAAGCCTGTTCTTAGCTTAGGGAAAGATATCATAAAAAAGCAAGAAGTAAGAAAGAGCAGGATAAATGAGGAGGGCAGCAGTGGGGCTTGGGGTCAGTGCCAGGGCTGACCTCTAATTTAAAGAGGAGAACTACTCTTGGGTGGCAGCAAATCATAATTTCTGTGCAGCACAGCAATGCTGGCATGTAACAACATACCACCTCATGGTGCTGTACCTCATCAGAGAAAAAAACATTCAAACACTTTGGTATGTGCCACTCTCTCTAAAGGTTCCCAATTGTGGAATGTCCAGACTAATTTTCTTGTTAATCACTTTTGCCTATGGAGTATAAAGAACTGGTTCCTCACCATTACCATGCAAATTTCTATTATGATTTAATGTTTGATATTTACAAAATACTTGTCAGTAGTTCAACATCTAGCTACTACTCTCTATCCCCAAAGAGGAAGTGGATAACAACTGGTATGCTTTTCTTTTGCCAAATGCAGACATTGCACATTAAAGCAAAGACAGATATTAAATTAAAATTTTGTTATACATTGAATTCCTGAAGCCACACATTCCCTCATCACCTCATTTTGTAAAATCATTTTTAAATGTTGGACTTGCGTATGCTTCTTTAAAATTTTATAACTCCATGTATTTCTCTCCTTAGTTTTAATTGTTATATATTAAACTGTTATAGATGAAGAATCTCAAAAAGAATTGGAATAAAAGAGAAGAGAACTAAGCCAAAGACACAAGTCTATTCCTTCTCTGGGGCTCAGCTTTACACAGGCATACATTTAGTACCTTCTGTGATGAGAGCCCTATCAGTCTGTAGTTGGCAAAAAAATCAAGAACAGGAGAGGAGTGGGGTAGTTCTGAAGTCTGCAAGATGTTTAAATTGCACATTTCCTCTTCCCATAGACACAGTCACAGGAATATGGACCTGGAAATAGGGAGGGTTTCTGAAGATAGAAGTCCCTGGCAGAGTCAGAGCAAGAACTGGTTCAGATCCTTCTGTTTGTTGCTCTCTGCAGAAATCTCTGCCCCATTAATATTTCAACCCCAGTCCTGAATGTGACCTTAACCTTCTTTGGGTGTGACTTCAGATATGGGAACTAAGGTTATGGTATACTCTGACTGCAACAGCTGCCATTGCTCTGGACTGACCTGTCTTCTCCTCTTTCCCCCTCTCTATAATATACATGTCATTTCTCAAGTGTAGGAGGGATACACTTCAGTCCATAATATGCAAGTAACTGTTTATCAGCTAGAAACATTAAACACATGGACTAAGTCTGTGCCTCTTTGCCTCTTAGATCTGTGAAACATGATCCAGCCCAGCTAATGAGATCCTGAACCAAATGTAGTGAGTGCTTACTCTCTACAGATCTCAATCTATGACCTTAACAATATAAAGATAACAAAAATTTTTATCAAGCACATAAAAGTCATAGACAACTCACTGGATCCTAGTAATAACTATAAAAAGTGTCTACTGTTAGTATTGCCATTTTACTAATGAGGCTCCAAGAGGTCCAGAATGCAGCTAAGTAGGTGACAGAGTGGCATTTTAAACCCAGATATCTTAAAACCTATGCTTCCAATCACACCAGCCTGTCTTGCAGACTCTCGAGACACTGTAGCTCAGTGCTTAAACAAGGGCTGGCTGATCCAAAAATATAAGCAGTGTGTAAGGTGATATGAGGAAATCAAAGGAATCATGTAAATGTTCCCTGTTCTACAGGCCTATGTATTGTCAAGTGAGAAAACCACAGAAACCTAAATAAGTAAATAATAGCTCAGACATAATCACTGTCCCCCAAGCAGTCCAACTGACCCTGAACATCCTAGAGAGATTGAAGATTCTTCCAAGAATCCCAAACTTCATCAATTCCCCTTTCAGCATACAATTTTCCTTGTAAATCATGGCTAACTATCGCTTCCTAAATGGGATGGTTTCATGCCTGATGAGAGTACAGACAGGCTGAGCAGCAGATGGGTTTGCTCAATCACTAGTGACTCATTCCTCAATAGCTCCATAAAGATCAAAATTCATCCCTATGCACAGTTCTCAATCCCCAATGGGTGCTGAGAATAATCTAGGATTTTAAATAGACCCATGAATGATAATCCAGGAATCTCAGAGATTTTATGTTAAAGGCTGATAGGAGAGAGACAAATAATCAAGGACAGAACCTCAGAGAGATGTCTTCTGAGTGGCTTACCTACTCTCTCATACACTTGCAAATCTCTATTTACACCTACCTCTGAGGTTGAATTATGTTCCTAGAGACTCTTTTTGCCTTCCTTTCAGGCTTCAGTTCTCTTCATCAAAAGTGCTTGGGCCCTGTCAGGTCACACATAGTGCATTTTACAGATTTCACCAAAGTTGTACAGAGGGTGATCAGTCACTGTTAAGGACAGATGCTTTCTGTCATAATGGGCCAGATTTTCAAAAGAGTCTCAAATGCAAAGCTCCTAAATGCCTTGCATAAACCTGGTAATGGTCCATGCAAACTGAATACTTAGTGGGGCTGTGTGCATTCCATTCCAGGGACTGCCTTTGAAAATTTAGCCCCATAACTCCAAAGCATTTGCACTCTCATAATCTGTCATCATTAGCAACAATGCTTGACTTGGTGCTCAACATTCTTATTAACCACACAATTCTGGATGCAGGTGATGTTCAATCACTTTTACAAAAATACAGATGTGTTGATAGGGGGCTGTCATTTACTGCTCATTAATGACTGATTTTTTTTTACCCATCTACATTGTTTTCATGAGAACAGCAGATTATGGTGAAAAATTCATTATTGGCCATTAAGGGATATTAAAATGGAAAACCTTTACAAGATGTGTCCTGTCTCACTGCATTTAGATGACTGAGTCTCTTTTGCCAGTGTGGAATGGAAACAAACAAAAAATTCATTCTTCCATAACTCTGGCAAGGAGATTAGATGGATGATGGGGGGGGTAAAGTGATAAATTAAGGAAAAACTTTTTTTTACTGTATTAAAACATTGATTAAATTTTACAACAGCAATAATTTACCCCAAATAATTACTTCAGCTATTGTCTGACTTTTTAAGGGCTGACTAAGCTGTGGGCACCAATTGATTCTGTGAAGATTATTAATAGTGGGCTATTTTTTAAATGTATAGCTGTTTTTCCATATTTTCCATGCACTGGAAGACAGTAATTCCTCTCCCAAACTGCACACTTAATTAAAGATGAGAACCAGCATTATTTTATGGCTAAACTTGCCTTCTACCTTGAACTCCAAGAACTGATTCTTCTCCATCAAATGTCTCCTGGACATTCTATGATGAAAGGCATTTTATCTTCACCTCCTGTATTAGGATTCTCTAGGGAAATAGAACCAACAGGAGATATCCATAAATATGAGATTTTTATTTAAAATAAATAAATCCCCACAGTGGTGGGGATGGGCAAGGCCAAATTCCATAGGGCAGGCTGCAAGCTTGGAACTCTGATAGATGTTTTCAATGGATTCCCCAGGAGAGGCTGGCTGACTGAAGTCAAGATGGAAATCCTTCCTTCTAACTGCTGAAATCATCACTTCTCCTTTAAAAGCCTTGGATTAGATGAGACATCTCTCAATGTTGAAGGTAATCTCCTCAGTTGATTGGAGATGAAATCAGCCACAGATGCAATCTATTTACTGGTCATTAAGTCCATGGAACATCCTCACAGTAACACTCAGACCAGTGTTTGCTTGACCAAACAAATGGACACCATTACCTGACCCAGTTAACGCATGAGCTTAATCATCACAACTACTAACAAAGATAGTAAACTTCAAAACCTGGTAAACATTAGAAATATCAGATTACTCAATTCCATGACCTCCTTGGATGACCAGTTCTGGTGTTCACTATGTCCACACCTGGGGCTCCTTATTTCCTCACTTGCTCAATAGCTTCCAGGATCCAGATCTGAAGGAGGTTTTTTTTAAATAAGTTACAACTCTTGTTCTCCTGTGCAAGTTTACCCTTACTCCAGGCTTTTATGAAACTTTTGCCTTAGTTCTTTTAAACAGTATTTTGATTTTTTTTCTGTTTGACAAGCATAACATGTTTTTGATTTGGAAAATATAGGAAAGCACAGAGAAGAAATGTAAAGTAGCCCCACACCCAGAAACAACCAGTAATAACAACTGCTAATGTTTTGTGTTTGCTTCCAGTACTTCTCCTATAGGCATTATTTCTTAATAGTTGTATGACCTTGGACAAGTTACTTATCCTCCCTGCATTCACTTTCCTTCTCTGAAAAATAGGGAAATAATAAGACCTTCTTCCTAAGGTGGTTATGAGAATTAAATGAGTTACTATTTGTAAAACATTTGGAAGACTGCCTAATGCACATTAAGAGCTATGTATGCTTTAGCTACCATAATTCTATAAATTACTGAGGGGGAAATATTTATCATGAGGGGACTACAAAAGGAAGGAAAACCATAGTAGTTAACTAATAACAATTTCAGAAAGTCAAAATTCTCAGATATTCAGATGCCGCAGGTCCAGGGAATACATTTGAGAATCACACTGTCTCATGGTAATATAATTATAATGAGGAAAGTCATCCTCACATAGGAAAACATTAATAAGAGGTGGAGGTGTATGGTTTAGTGAATTACACCCTGTGGGAAAGTATTGGAGAGGCTTGAGACTGGTGTGCTACAAACAAGGAATGATGTGATGAGTGGAAATTATGACATATTAAGTAAGAGTTTTGTGCTGACCTATCACTTCTCCAGCTGACTGTGGTTCAAGACATTGTCAAGTAGTAAATTTTTGAATTATATATCTATATTGTTTTGCTCAGGATATTCTAACTTCATGTTTGGAAGGAATCACCAGAAACTGGAAATGCAGGCCTAGGGAAAGCAGATACTCAGATTTCCTGTGCCTGGTTAAGTGCTCAGGACAATTGAGGCAGTCTACTATTCCCTCTGAATTTTCCATCATTCCAGAATGTCCAAGGATGGAAAAATAGAGTCAACATGAATATTTATGTAATTTAGAAACTTGTCATCAAACTATTTTTATTGTTTGGTATTCATCTTTTTCTCTAAAATATTATGAACATTGCCAACTGTCTTTTAAAAACTTTTTAATCTCAGTCATAACATTCCATCATATGGTTATACCATAAATTTTAACCAACCTTTCTGTTAGATGTTTTTAATTGTCTAATTTCTTCTATTATAAATAAGTCTGAACATGTTCTCTTAAGCCTTTTATCTTTATTCTCTTCATGTATACTACCAAAAATTCTCTGATTTAGAAGTGTTGGCCATAAGCACAAAAGGTTTAGAATCACTGCATCAGAGTTTTGGAATAACATTAGAAATTCCTGAGTCATTACAGTAAGTTTTCTAATGTCTATTGTCCAGCAAAAGTAAAAATTGCCAGACTCCCTTTGTTGGAAAAGCCATCCCATTGCTTATCACACAACACTTTAAAGCATTTGTCTCAATCATGTTTATGTGCCAACAGTAACTCTACAAAATGATTTATCCAATTTCACAGTAAATTTCAATTGTGAAGATACTAATATGTTGGCTTTTAATGCTGTCAGCTGTCTGAATGAATATTCTGAATTAATGAATGATTGAATGCTGAAGCACCATTTATTAGCATAACCAGAAATATTTGTTAATATCAGTTAAATCTCACAATAATGGAAAAAATAACTTAAGAGAATCATGTCTTTGGTTAATATTTACATTGCTGAAGTCCATTTGGTTTTCCTATTTTCACATATATTACACATACGCATATATATTGTAATAGGCTATCTACTTTGGAAATTGAATGTCATAAGACCTATATTTTGAACATAAAAAGGTATACCTTTTTAAAAGAAAACAGTTTTCACCATCCATACTAGATAATTATTGAACACATATTTAAGGAATATCAATTTGGAGGGACTCTGCACCATTTGCCTGCTTCAGATGTCCTTGTGTATTATCTAGCCTGGGTCCTTGCCAAACAATGGAATGTGAATGAATGTGGATTTGTGAATTCTGAGAGAAAGTCAATTTTCTAGCTACCAAAATTAGTCTTTGACTAATTTTATGTGAAACATGTACTGAGTGTCTGTTGTTGGTAATGGTGGCAGAGGCTGCCAAATCATGTTTTCCCTTCCAGAGTGTACACACCATTATCACCAGGAAGCAGCTGCTCAGACAAAACTGACATTCACAAGTCTAGGTGGGACCATGTGACTCATTTCTCAGTGGTATGTGTGCAAATGGCATACAGGAGAATACAGTTAAGGAGTTGGTATGCCTCACTCTGGTGGCATGGAGCTATGTATCCCAGAAAAACATGTTCTTAAACTCACTCCATTCATTTGGGGAATGAGCCCTTTTAAAAAGGACCTTCTTCAGTTAAGGTTCAACTGTACCAGGATGGGTCTTTATCTTATTACTAAAGACCTGATACGGAAAGTCACAGAGATGGAGAAAGCCAGAGGGAGCAGCCAGAAGCTGGAAGTCATAGAACCAAGAAGTCATGAGAGGACACCATATGCATTGCTGTGTGACAAAAAGGCCAAGGACCAAGGATTGTTGGCTGCCAACCTCCAGACACCACAGTCTTCTGGGAGAAAACATGGCCTTGATGATACCTTCATCTTGGACTTTTCTTAGCCTTAAAACCATGAGCCAATAAACTCCTGTTGTTTAAGCCTACCCATTGCATGGTGTTTTGCTTTAGCAGCCAAGAAACAAAAACACTTCTGTTTCCCTGCTCTTTCCCTTTCTGCTGACTGCACACATTTAAGCACAGAGACACTGGAAGTCACTTTGAAACTGGCAAAACCACAATATAGAAAGATACTAGATTACTGAATTACCACTTGGAAAAATGCTACCCATAAGCCAAGAACACCTGTTTTGGATTTCATTGAGTGAAAAATAAATTTCTATCATGTTTGGACCACTATACATTTTGAGTTTATTTTTATAGCAGCTAGTATCACCCTAATAAAAAAAAAGCTGTATCTAGCTTTATCACATCTGATATATGAAACCCTTTACTGATGGTTTTATAAGAAAAGTTTGTTGTGACTGGTCTGAAAAGTACATAATTTCTAATAATTCAAATTAAGAGACAGAGAAGACATATTTTAATAGCTGAAGTTCAGATATATATTTTAAAGTGAAAAAAGTATTTCTCAGTCAGATTTATAAAATCTCTAATGGAAAAAATTTGAGTCTACTAATTAGAATTAGTTTGTGTTTCAAAAATTAAAATTCATTTTCATACTTTCAATTAATTGGAGCTCATCTCACCTCCCTAGTGCAATGGTAAGATATAAGTGACTCCTTTTATTTGCTCTCTCAGGTTTTTTCACAATATCATTTGTAAAAGCATTTATTTTATGATGCATAAGTGATTCACACCCTGTTGTTTCCCATCATGTGGAAAAACCTAGACAGTAAAACTTAATATATCAGGCAGAAAAGGAGTATGGATTCTTTGTGGAAGAAAAGGAAATGTCTTCACATAGAGGATGGTGGTGAAATCATGTGTATACACTTTGGCTGGATTGTATGATGTGTGATGAAAACTATTTAAAAATGGCTACAGAGAAACAAGTACTGGAGAAAATGTGGAGAAAGAGATGTACCTATTTACTGTCAGTAGGGAAATGAGAGGGGAGCAGTATGGTGGTTCCACAGGAGGCTAGGGGTGGGTTTGCCATATGATCCTGAAACTCCATTGCTCAGTATATATCTGGAGGAACCAAGTGTGAAGATATGAATGGACATTTGCAAACTGGTGCTTCAGGTGACAGTGATAGTGATACACAGTGAATGGAGGTGGTCTAAGGGTACAATGGACTACTGAGCCACTGCAAGAAGGAATGAAGTTGTGAGGCATGCAACTAGATGAATGAAACTTAAAAACTATATGTTGAATGAAATATCAGGAAAAAAAGACAAATATTATCATGCCTCAATTATATGGACTAATTATAGTATAAAATTCAGTGAACTAAAGTTGAGAGCATGGGTTATCAGGTTGGGGTTTGTTGTAAAGGGTTCCAGATTGTAAGCTCTTACAGCAGTTATGTATATTCAGGAGATGTAATTGTTAATTCTAAATTCTGAGATACTGAGCTGTTTGTATATAACCTGGTCTTTTCCAGAAACTTTGGGTATTTATGTGACACCTGAGACTCAGAGTCAGAGCTCTGAAGCTCTGAAAGTCAGCAGTACCCCAGACAGTAGCTGTTTAAAAAAAAGTTCAGAGCGCCTGCCGTGGCTCAGCAGGCAGAGCTCCGACCTGCCGTGCTGGAGGTCTGGAGTTCGATCCCTGGTGCCTCCTGCCCATATGCAAATTAAAAAAAATGTAAAAAAAAAAAGTTCAAAAAGTGGGATCATACATAGAGTAGAGATATGAATGATGCTGATATGGATAGGACTAAGGTATATCAGAAGACTGGGAAAGGATGATATCATCTAGATCTTAAAACTTCACCTTCTATGTAAGACTAATGGGAAAGATGTTATTTGGTGCAAGATTTATATTTTGGGTGGTACATTTCCTAATTTAACTTGTATGGTCAGTTTAGTTGAACACCATAAGTACAGGGAATCTTGAACAGGGCATGAGATTTTGCTGGTTTGTCCAGGTTAGTATGATGCCCCAATAAATCTCAGTGATCTGGACAGTGAGTAAAGACTTCCAGGGTTCCCTTAGGGGTATGGGGATGAAGGGGAAAAGAGTCAATGTTCCCCTTTGGAGAATTCCTGATACTCTTGCAAGCTGTGGAGATGACCAATCCAATAGGCTGAGCCCCCGATCTTGGGGTTCATCCTCATGAAACTTATCCCTGCAAAGGAAATGTTAGGCCTACTTAAAATTAGGCCTAAGAGTCACGCCCAGAGAATTTCTTTTGTTGCTCAGATGTGGCCTCTCTCTCTAGGCCAACATGGCAAGTGAACCCATTGCCTTCTGCATGGGACATAACTCTCAGGGATGTAAATCTCCCTGGCAAGATGGGACAGAAATCCCAGGATGAGCTTGGACCCAGCATCAAGGGATTGAGAAAATCTTCTTGACCAAAAGGGAGAAGAGATGAATGAGAAGAAAATAAAGTGTGAGTGGCTGAGAGATTTCAAACAGAGTTGAGAGGTTATCCTGGGTGTTATTCTTATGCATAATATAGATATCCTTTTCAGTTTAGGGTATATTTGAGTGGCTAAAGGAAAGTACCTGAAACTTAGAGCTGTGTTCCAGTAACCTTGTTTCTTGAAGATGATTGTATGGAGATACAACATTTACAATGTGACTGTGTGATTGTGGAAAACTTGTGCCTGATTCTCCCTTTATCCTTGGGATGGACAGATGAGTAAAAAATATGGATAAAATATATAAACAAATAATAGAAGGAACAAAGGTTAAAATATATTGGATAGATGGAAATATTAATGGTCAATGAGGGGGCGGGATAAGGGGTATGGTGTGTATGACTTTTCTATTTTTTCTTTTTATTTCTTTTTTCTGGAGTCATGCTGAAGTTCTAAGAAAGGATCATGGTGATGAATATACAACTATGTGATAATATTGTGAGTCATTAATTGTATACCATGTATGGAATGTTTGCATGTTAAGAATGTTTGTGTTTGTATGTTGCTTAACAATAAAAATATTTTAAAAAAACTTATTATGAATGAAATTCCTTTTCTGAGGGAGGGTTTTATCTGAGAATCAAAAAGTAAAACAGAAGATTTTATAGTGACACTACTATGTATTAAGGAAAGCCAATAGCAGGGTGGCAAGAATTTCTGAAGGCCCTCAGAGCTCTAAAAAAATTACTTGTAAGTGCCTCTATGCAATACTAGTGCAAGGAAAACAGTTAGCAGAAAGAAATATGCTAGGCAAGATGGGTTCTCATTCAGGAGCTTTTGATCAACTAGATATTTGACTTTAGATGCAAACTTTTGCATCTTAGTGTGTTCTTTGTAAGCCATAAATAAATTTTGAAATTTCAGTGGTCCCTTCAAGTTCAAACCAGAACTTCTGTGAAAGTTTATCACTTTTCTGGAAATGACATTTGTGAGGTTTGAGTACCAGGTAGATATAAAAACTGAGGGATTGTGTAAGCATGGTCTTACACAGGTCTGCCTTCCTGACTGCAACAGCAGCTTTTCAGTTATATTTGGGAAAAGCTGGTGTAAATGCAGCAACTGGGGAATATGATTTAACCTACAGAATGATGATTTCACTGGCAATTTTCTTTTTCAATAATATAGTCATTATACTGTGAGGTATAACCCTTTGGAAATATATTTTTTTTCTTTTTAAAATGTTTTCATTCACATTCATTCAAAAATTGATTAATGTGGACATTTCACTGAGGACCACCACAGATGACGAGTTAGGTACTTCTGGAATCTTTGTTAATGTTTCAAAGCACTGATATTAGAAAAATCCTAATAGATTTCTAGGGTGACAAGGACTCATTTTTAAACATCAATAGTCAATGGATAAAGCAGAAAAGGCATTTCCTTGTATAAAATTAGGCTTACATCTTTTTATGGGTATTGTTATATAAATAATAAGATCAATAATTGATCATCCATAAACAGTAACTCCTTGGGCTTTGAGACCTTGGAAAATGTATACACACACACACACACATATATATATATATACACACACACAGCTTTGAAATGAATATTTAAGCCATGTCTGCAAACCCTTCAAACAACAGAGTTCAGATGGGAAACAATGACAGACCTTTAATGATAACATTAGCAGATTCCATAACAATATTTTAAATCATTTCTAAATAACAATATTGATAAGATGACATTTCAAAACCACCCATGACACCTCTTTAACAGCTAATTAAAACTAGGGAGTGGATGAAGCTTTTATCATTCATAGTATTGTAGCTCTTGTCATCCCACGGTGAATGGTTTTACTTCATTACTAACCCTGATCTGACATTCAGGTATAAATTACCACATCAGACTTTCTCTACTAGTAACAACTGATTTGGAAGATATTGCCCTGCATGCATTAATTTTACCATACTGATAAAGTTCACTGTTATAAAATGCAAAAACACATTACCCTGCCTAATGCAGTCTAATAAGCATATTTATCATTATTACAAAATGATGACACACCAGCATTTCATTCCTATTTCAAAACTTAAGTGGATAATTATTAGTGCTCTTATTTGCAGTTTTATTTTCCCCTTACTACTTCTTGATACCTCAATCTTTCTCTGTTCCTCCTATAATAAATCCTACTCCTATTTAAACTCTTCATTCTTGCCCTTACCCTCTCTCCCTACTCCCTTGTCATTCATCATTCTTTTACCCAGCCATACAAAAAACTGCTGACATAGGTAATATATCAAATTGCTGTGTCCATGATAATTTAGACTCCACATAAGAGTCACAGTTATTGACTGTATCCAAATACATTTATTTAATTGGCTAAATCTTAGATCTTGGAAAGACTGGATTCATAGCCTATTTCAAACCTTGCTAATCCCTTCTATTTTATAGAACTGTGATGTCTCTTATTAGTTGTCTCATCTCCAGAATAATAGCCACAACTACCTTCTGAGTCATGTTAATAAGCCAAACCTTTGATATTGATGCTTGCACTTATAATACTTCTGTAATGACTAAACTAAGCCCAATTATAATTAATAACTAGGAATCACACCCTGAAAACATCCTTGTTGCTCAAGTGTGGCTCCTATTTAAGCTAAACTCTATAAATAAACTCACTACTGACCCCTCTACATGGGTCATGACTCCCTGGAATAATCATCCTTGGTGCCAACTGATTAATACTAAAAGTTGGTTAGTGATGATTTTGGAGAAAGATTTTGGTCAAAGATTTTGGAGAAAAAGGGGTAAATGTTAAAATAAAATAACTAAAATACAGTTATTATGGCTAAGAGATATAAAATGTAGTCAGAAGGTCACTCTGGAGGTTACTTTTTTGCAGGTCTCAGCCAGATATTACAAACTGCCAATGTATGCAATGCCTTATGCATCAGAATTCCTCAAAACTCCATGGACAATTTTGAAACCAGAATCCAGGATAGAAGGAGCATAAAATATCACAATGTGCCTTCCCATGTGACAAAGAAACCCCAGGTGCCAGTAACCGTCCCTCAAAGAAGGTCTCTCCCTCTTGATGCCTTAACTTGGACATTTTCATGGCCTTAGAACTTTAAATCTGTTAACTAGTAAATACTTTTTGTAAAAGCTAAAACAAGCAAACAAACAGAAACCTTGGACATTTCAACCATAAAATAGAACACAAGATTAATTAGTTAACTAACCTGAAGGACAATTAGAGCACCCCAAATAGCTACCAACCACATAACTTATGTAATTTTCTTCTTTTTCTTTAAAGTCTTTTGCCTAGAAGTGCCAGGACTGGGCATGATTTGGGCTGCTACCTGAATCTGTTTTCCATGAACTACAATTCTAAGTAAGACCCCAAATAAATGCCTTTGTTTCCTTGCATAAAAGAGAGAGAGGGGAAAGGAGGGAGGGAGAGAAAGTAACAGGCTATAATCTGCAGTGAACCTAGTAACATAGCTAAACATCAACAAATTTTCCCATGAGTAATTGTAATTGCACTTATTGTAATTTATACACATTCTGTAACCTGGGTGTTTGCATAACAGTGCAAGACTGCTCATTTCCAAACACTGGACACTGTCTTAGGAGAAGCATATTTATCTCATATTTTCCACCAAATTCAGAAAAGTCACTGCTAAACCTAGCTGACTCCCCTGGAGCACCTAGCATGAAAGGACTGATGGAAACACAAAACAAAGGATGCAGATGTGACTAATGATGACAAGCTGGTATCCTCAAGGCATGATCCCTGGCATAGAGTAAACAATCTATAAATATTCATTGAATGAAGGAGGGGAGGGAATTCTATTCTCTTGCTCAGAAGTAATAGGCATTCTCTTTATGGTTCCAAGACCTGTTCCAGGTACCCTTTCCCTTTCTACCTGCTTCTCCCTTCCTGAGCTTGCCAAATATCATTTCCATGCCTAAGTAAGGAGTCCAAAAGAGGGGTGCCTCACTTTCCCCTTAATTAGTACTTCTCACCTACCTTCAGTAACTTCCCTTTTCTAACATTCATTTTCCACACACTGCCACTGTCTGAACTATACTCAGCATTTGGATTGCTTTATTTCCTCCCTTCTGACCCCCGCATTTCCTGGTGGCTTGTTCTTCTTTCAGAATTTTTAATATGAATATATTATAGTTGTTAAAATCTTGGTGGAAGGATGAATCATGTAATTAAAACTAAAATGTGTGGCATTTTGCTCTCCCGTCTCCAAGGACTCATCACAATCATCAACTCTTTATTAAAGCAAGGCCTTGACTTTCTATTGGAGATGGTTTCCCTGCTACTACTGCCAGCCTTGGGAAGCCTAATCATACCACTGGAAAGAAGAAAGAATAACTGTGGCTCAACTAAACATGAAACAAAATAAATGTATTGTCATCTTCCATTGTGAAAGCAGAGTGGTCACATACACGCCTGTCAGGACAGTAGAATTCATCTGTGTGCCAATGGCCCAGTTCTGTCTCAGCTGACACTCATTGTTAAAGGAGAGCATTGTATGAGCTCATGACCAATCAAATCATCAACTATATTAACATTAGGAGTCAATTATCCCTTTCTACTTGTATTGCCCATCTATGTACATTTTAGCAGCTTCTAATCACAGAGCTTTCTCAATCATGGTTCCATAATGGAATCATTTTTAAAATCATAAATCATAAAAAAACAAACCTGATACCTGAGTCAGATCCCCAAAATTTTGATTTCATTATTCTGGGGCACAACAATGATACATTCTCAGTGACTTTAACACACAGTAAAGGTTGAGAATTACTGTTTTAATGAACAGACATTAAAACTGAGATACAAAAGGGGGCTTCTGGGAGTCCTGAGAGGGACCAAGCGCTGATTGATGATCTGCACATGTAAAGTGACTCTGCAGAGAATATTGCCTTTAGGCAGTTACATTTTAAAGATGTATGTGGATGATTCTTCTGAAATCTGTCAAGTTATCCATCACTTCAGATAAGCAGTTTATTGGCCTCCTGAGATGAGTCTTGGGCATAATACTGCATGCTAGAGTTGGATCACTGGGTAACATGGAAAGCCTATCCTGCTTAGCTATTTCCCACACTGGCCCCTGAGCTCTTACCCCTAGTTCTTAACAGCTGTAGGCAACTCAAAGGTTTGCTAAATGAATCAATCAGCAGATTAGCCGTGTTAATTATTTAACCAAAGGTATTATCATCAGCATCATTTTAGGTAGCTCATCCATTGTCTGAAGCATCTTTGGCCTGACCCCTCAAGCAATCAGGGCTGGCTATAATAGCAGCTGAATCAAATGTCTACTACCTGTATGTTGACTACACTTAGACAATATTTATCCCCCAGATGACCTCTCCTCCACCTAGAAAATTTCTAATCTGCCTAAAAACATTATTAGGAAGAGTGCCACTATCAATTAGAACACATTTGAGGTCAGTAAAATTTTACCATTATCCTAAGCAAAATATGAAATGATATGAAAGCAGATGCTGCTGCTAAAAAGTGTCACTCCTAAATTTACTGTTGTGGATGCATTAAAATGTTGGCACACAAAATGGGAACACAAAGGAGAGAAACTTTACAGAATTTTCATTTTAAGGTGAGTTTATCAAGCCAGGGAGTATTTATTGGATGACTAAAATATATAAAGGCCCCAGAGATTAAGATAGGCAAGACTTTCCCCATTCTCATCTTTCAAGTATATGGTATTTTACTGTTGAACTTTAACCTCATCTAATCATGTAAGATATTCAGGTTCTTATCCTATGAAGTAGAAATGATATCTGAAGCCCTGGCAAGGTCAATTAGTGACCCTGAATCAAAAACACAGGTAGGAAGTAGTGACATCAGAACTTGAACCCAGACTCCTTACTCTCAAATGCTGGATTCTTCTCTACTCAACTCACAGTTAGGTCATATTTGAACCCAGACAATCTTCAATATGCCTGAAATATAAGGTAACCAGGCATTTTTCAACAAAGTTTTACCACAACAAATTGTTTCTTTGTTGCCCACTGTCTCAAATTTCTGTAGTTCTTGCACAAGTATTGGTTTCACTATATGTGGACTTCTGTATGGCTTATCATTCTTATGACAATGTAAACCACATCTAGTTTATACAACACATATTTCAGGTTACTGTAAGTGAGTGCAGATTTAAAAATAATAACAATAGCAGCTGCAAGTAAAAAATCAAGTAAAAATTTAGCCTGGATGCATTTTTTTCACTTTTGTGTACACCAACTAATAGAAGTCACAAGCCAGCCATGGAAGGCTTGGAAACCAAGCAGCATTTATTCATATCATTCAAGTCTGTTTTCCAAGTCAGTCTGAATTTAGAAAGTGCATATTGATATTCTGGAAACCAAGAGTCACTTCTTTAAAAAATTTATAGAGCCCTACATTTAAAATCCAAATATAACCATTATGGAAATCAAATGATTAAAGGAAAATTCTGAATAAAATAACAAAGCTAAGGCTCTCCCAAAGAGCTTTCCAGGTGATTAAGATCTGTCTTAAGAAGCCAAAAATTTTCCCTTCGGTAACTGAACATCATAAACAAGGTCAACACCACTCGTCCCCAACTATCTACATAAGTTGCCGGTGCTCACATTCTCTTAGGGATTTCAGAACCATTCATCCAACTCTTAGTCCTACCAGCCATTTCAGGAATTGCAGAACTTCTCCATGTAGGAAGTTACTGGAACATTCAGACAGCTGAAGATGTTCACATAAGCACTGCCAAGCCCAGATCAGAGTCTCACTTCAGCACATGTATTCTGTGTACGGTGTGTGGGAATGCCTTTTGTTTCACACCCTCCTTTTTAATCAAACAAACATTCCACAGAAAGTTCCCTTCTTCACAAGAAATATATAAATCACTTATAAGATGCTCCTGGCATAAGGAGAACAATCATAAATAGGCTGCTTAGAACCACAGTCAAATGATCTAAGGCACAGAGCTGAACACTCCACAGGCCTCTGAAGGGGACCAAGAGCTCTGCAGAGGTCAGAGCAGACAGAGGAAACTAGAAAAGAATCCATTTAGTGACAAAGTGCTACTATGGGAAACATAGAAAGCTCCAATTTATCCTAAACTGTGCATAATTCAAAGCAGCAACCATTCCCTTGCTACCTACATTGCCTTTAATAGCATACTTTAATTAAAATTTTAATTGTGTATTTTAGTTAAAAATACACAATTTTCTGAACTCATTTTATTCAAAGGTCACCTTATTTAGTATTTTCTATTTCAAATTACCACCAATATTCAGAATATCAAATTACGCCCTCAGGTTTAAAGGTAAAGGCAATAGACCACCATATTTTTTATTATAAACTTGATATATTAATTTAATTCTATGCAACCAATATTAAGTGAAACAAAGGATTGTAGAAAAGGAATACTGTTTTTAAAATAAGATGCCAAGAGGGCAGGCAATAGTGGTGCAGTGGCAGAGCTCTCGCCTGCCATGCCAGTGACCTGGGTTTGATTCCCAGTGCCTGCCCATGCAAAAAACAAACAAACAAACAAAGTATAAGATGCCAAGAGTCATCCTAGATAGGCATCACTTATGTCCCATAATTACATCTAATTATAGAAAGCCTACTTTTTTTGCCAGGCCCTAAGGATAGAGGAGAGAGGGAAAAAAATTCCTGCCCCAATAAAGATTATATCCTGGTAGGGGATGGAGGGTAGACAAATTAACAAATTCTACAGTATATTAAAAGGCCCTGTTTTAGTTTGATAGCTGCTGGAATGCAATATACCAGAAATGAAATGGCTTTTTAAAAGGGGAATTTAATAAGTTGCTGGTTTACAGTTCTAAGGCCGAGAAAATGTCCCAATTAAAACAAGTCTATAGAGATGTCCAATCAAAGGCATCCAGGGAAAGATATCTTGGTTCAAGAAGGCTCATGAAATTCAGGTTTTCTCTCTCAAGTGGAAGGGCACAAGGTGGATACAGTCAGATTTTCTCTCTCATCTGGAAAGGCACGTGGTGAACACAGCATCATCTGCTAGCTTCTTCTCCTGGCTTCCTGTTTCATGAAGCTCCCTGGGAGGCATTTTCTTTCATCATCTCCAAAGGCCACTGGCTCATGGACTCTCTGCTTCATGGTGCTGCAGCATTCTCTGCTCTTTCTGAATCTCTTTCATTCTCCAAAACATTTCCTCTTTTATAGGACTCCAGAAATGTATCAAGACCCACCCAAATGCATGGAGAGATGTCATCACCTAATCCAGTTTAACAATCACTCTTGATTAAATCACATCTCCAGGGAGATGATCTGATTACAGTTTCAAACATACAGTATTGAATAGGGATTATTCTGCCTTTATGAAGTGGGATTTAGATTAAAACATGGCTTTTCTAGGGGATGTACATCCTTTCAAACCAGCACAGGCTCCATAAGAGCTATGGAGAAAACAATACAGAAGGATGAGAATACAGGAGGGAGTGTGGAGAGCAGGGGAATACTGCTGCTTAAATATAAAAATATGAGGTTGGGCCTCATCTTGAAGGTAACAGCATATGACCCAAAACTCAAAAGGATGCACCCTGGGCAGTGCAATGGTGGCTCAGTGGTAGAATCCTTACCTGCCATGTCAAATTCGATTCCCAGAGCCTGACCATGCCAAAAAAAAGGACACACCACACAGCCTAATAGGGAAGATGTACAAATGCACTTATTTCAGCTAAAGTTCTATAAAACAGGTATAACATCCTGCCAGTTCTACCAGCTTAATTTGCCTTTCCTTCCCATCTCCTCTGTATCAGTACCAGTTCTCACATATTCTCGCTCAGATTATTGTTACAACATTCTAACCCATCTACCCTTCCCTGAGACTCCATTAACTCCCAAACTAGCCATCCTCTGCTATAATGTTGATCTTCCTAAAATACAAACCTAATCATGCTTTGGTTCCCAAAGTCATTGTCCTCTACTCTATACATAAGTCCTAAAATGCACAGGCACATCTCTGTGGCTGGAATACACATCTCCAAATGGTCAACTCCTGGGTATCCTCTTAGGCTTTTATGAGAGACCATTTTCTGCCATAACTTGCCCTGTCCCCAGTGCACACTGTTCAGTGCTCCTCTCCAGTCCTCTCACAGCCCCATCTACCTACACCTTTATGTTGGTACATATGTGTACTATAATACTGAATTTGGATGTCCTCCCACTAGACTGAGTTACTGAAGAGCAAAGGAAAGCTGAACACAGAAGACCCTAATTTAAAAAATTATTAACTAAATATTCATTGAATGAATGAATGAACGAATGAATGAAGAGCTTATGCCTTCCAGGAGCTTATGGTTTAGGAGAGCAATGCCCTTATAAACATGCTTCCCAGCACTATGTTTACTAATCTAGTATCTCTACATTTAAAGTCCCTACATTGTACCAGATGGATTACAGAACAAGTAGAAACAAGATGCTCAAATGTTATAGTACTCCATCTTCATCAGGAGTGATATGAGGTAGATTTTTAAAAATAGTTCATTTAAGAATTTTCATATGAAAATTTTCTACAAATACCATTAAAATGAAATCTCAATCTTCAAAAAATAATATCACCTAGAATAATTTAATAGATTTACATAAATCTGTTTCACAGATCTGTAAGTATGAATTATGGGATGTCAGCCTATAATTTTGATGAAAGTGCTTTTTCACTAATATAATTAAGTCTGCCAAGACTATTCATGTACAAGTCAAATAAAATACAGAGTGAATTCTGTCAAAACCTAGTAGTTGAGTCAACAATAAAAGGTGACTACACTGATTGATGTGTAGCTATTATTTCATTTAGAGCCATAGTAATATTTTATGAAATAAAAAAGGACAAAGCAGCATGAATCTTTTTTAAAATCCCTCAGTTATAATAGAAACAGGTCACTACGGTCCTCTCTGACAAGCAAGACTCTTGCAACCTGCCATCTAATACTTGAAGAAAAAAGCAAACTGAAAAGGTTCTGTTTCCAAATGCAGCCTCTCTGTAAAACTGCATCCCTTAACAAAAAGCAAATGATTTGATTTGCAGAAATGTGTTTTCATTCCAAGGGGAAGAATTTCTTTGTTGTTCTTAAAAGAAGAAGACCCTTTTCTCTCATCATAGCACCCTTTTCTCCACTTCCAAGCACACAATAAAGTTACAAATGTATTTCTTCAGATGGACTTTCTGTTCTTGTGTTTATGGTGTCGGTCTGCTCAGACAGGCTGTGCATTACAACTCTGGCACAAAAGCAGCCATCACCAGACCTGACAAAGGAGCTTTCTTAACATCTCAGATGTGCTATGTAACAAAATCATGTGGGTACCATGCAATAGGGAAAAGTCTCGAGAGAACCTTAGAAAAAGAGATGCAATTCTCTATAGGCACATTTCTCTCCAAATTTTAATTCTTGACTTGGCCCAAGTCTCAGATGCAGCATGCAGGATGCAGCAGGTCCTTCCATTAAGCATTCAACTCACTTAGGTCAAATTAAACATGTCCTACTTGCTCTCCTCTTATAAGTAAAATCAAATTGTGAGGCAGAGGACTGGTGAGATCCTATAACTACAGCCCAAGCCAGCCTCTCTGACAAAAAAAGGATATTACCAGGGAACATCACAAGGCTAGAGAATTCAACCTAGATTATTACATCATACAGATAGCTCTCTCAAAGACTCACCTTCCATCCAAATGTTAATAAAGCTAGCTTAAGACTGAAATGCCACAATATTTTAAAATGGTTTTCAGGACTTCATAATTATATTGAGACTATAATGAAGAGTTTACATGGCAAATTTTCTGCTGAAATCAAAGTAACAAATAGTAATTCTTTGGTAAATATTACCTAAGCAGCTTAATTCTAGAGGGAGAAGTAGATGTCCTCAGCATCAGGGCATTTTCCTTTCAGGTTAATTTTGGCCATGTTTCTTCCCCAATTATGCAACTAGTAGAGCTCTATTTTCCTGTAGTTCCAGGTCCAGTAATTATGAATCTGCTGGCAATGCAGTATGACCTTGCTTAAGCTGGAAAAACTGTGGGTTCCCAATACATCACATTTTCAGACAACATTAAGAACTCCTGCACAATTCATGCTTAGACTATTGAGAAGAACAACATTATATTAAATCCCCTAAATTCTCACTGGTGATGCATGTGGGTACTAAGATGTCTTCCATCCAAAACCAGGAAGATTAGGAAAAATAATCTGTATCTAAAGTGGGAAAACAAGCCAAATACCATAGTATGTGTATCTTAGGATAAGACTTTAGAGGGGGTTCACCGGCCTAAGAGAAAATGAAAGAGATGTATATACCTCAGCCCCAGAGCTAAAACAAGATCCAGTTCTCATTACTTATTGATTTAGGGAGCTGGTCTAAAAGAAAGATCAACAGTCTTATCTTCAGACAATGGAGTAGCACCCACAATGACAGGAAAAGCCACACACACACACACACACACACACACACACACCTGTCAGTTGGCCAAAAAGTTAGACCCTACACTTTTTTCCAAAGTTAGAACATTAACAACTCAGAGCTAATGCAAAATTCTGTTTTCGGTTAAAGGTTTGGGTCTGCTACAGTAGTCTCATTTCTTTGTTAATTAAAAATAACTCTGTACAGATTTCCCCCTCAAAGGGACTTTCTTTATTTGCTTTATTTTGTGCTTAAAAAGTGACAGAGTTGTTCAATTAAGCATTATTTTAAATGGAGGGGGAAAGGAACTATAGTCCTGAAATATTACTGTGGTAAAGCAGAAACCCGTTAATTGTAGTAGTGAAAAGGGCATCTGCTGCTGCAGCTGGTGTCAATCTCTTCTCTCTTCCCACCACCTTTCTCTCTCACTAATAAATGATTAAGTCACCCATCAAGAAGCAGTCTAGCTTTTTAATGTTTTTTCTCTTTCTGTAAGACATCATTTTTAAATTCAGATATTGTGAGAAAAACTTAAAAGGACCTAAACTGTATAATTAGTTCATTGTTGCTTTGTAAACTGTATCAAAGAGTCTTACAAACTATGGAGAGTTCCATGTTTTGTCCTGAAGAATGAGAATGATTAGTCAGACTATACAAATTCCACAAGGTCCACTTGATTAAAAAATTCTTGCTAGAGTTGATAAATTCTCTTCTTGAAACCACAATGCTATTTTAAAAAAATATCTCTTTCTCACCC
This sequence comes from Myrmecophaga tridactyla, assembly GCA_004026745.1. Taxonomy (NCBI): domain Eukaryota; kingdom Metazoa; phylum Chordata; class Mammalia; order Pilosa; family Myrmecophagidae; genus Myrmecophaga; species Myrmecophaga tridactyla. Next base: position 29,745 of record PVIY010010726.1, on the reverse strand, counting down.
AAAAGTTAAAAAGATCACCAGTCCAAACCCTGCAATGCTGCTATGTTCTATATTTAAAAGGAAGATATCAATCATACCACACCAATACCTGGGGGTAAATAATTGGAGGTGGGAGGGAAAACAAGTGTTAAGGTGAAGTTTAGATTTTCTATTTGGTGAGGATGTGCTTATTGATTATTTTTCTCTTTGGAGCAATGAAAAGTGTCCACAATTAAGAGTGGTGATGATTGTACAACTAAGTGAAGATAAGGTAAGACATGGATTGTTGGCTGTGGATATTATACACAATGCCCAATGGAAGGCAGTTAATGAAGGCTACATTGAGAAGTAGAATGGCAAATTGTACTGTATACATAAGATTGAATATTGTGTGGCTACAGAAACAAAGTCTTGAGGCATGCAACAAGATGAATGAACCATGGGGACATCGTATGATGAAAAAAAAAGCCAGAAACAAAAGAACAAATATTGTATGATCTCTAATAAGTATCTTCTAAAAGAAAACTGGGGCCTAGAAAGATTGTAAGCACTCATAGCAGTCACATTTAGTCCAGAACTGAAAATGGTATTCCTAATTTTGAGATGCTGTGTTATATACGTATTACCTGGTATCTCCCTGGAACTTTAGCTACCTGTATGACAATGAAGACCCAGAGGTGGAGTTCTGCAGCTCTCAAAGTCACCATTGCCACATATAACAATTGTTCATGAAACTGAAAGAGAGATCAGGCTTCATTTAGAGATAAAAACAAAGCCAACCAGGTTGGGACTAAGGTAAATCAGAATACATGGAATAAGAATGACATTGTCTATATTTTAGAACATCACCTAATGTATGAGACCAAAGGAAGAGAGGTTTATTTTGTCTAAAATTTAAATCTTCTGTGGTACATAAGCAAACTCAACTTGTCTGGATAGCTCATTTTTAAAAAAAACACTTTTATAATTGTGAAATATATATACAAAAAACAATACATTCCAATGTCATTGTAACAAATAGTTGTAGAACAGATTCCAGAGTTTGGTATGGGTTACAGTTTCACAATTTTAGGCTTTTTCTTCTAGCTCTAAGATGTTAGAGACTAAAAGAAATATCAATATAATGATTCAGCAATCATAATCATTTGTTAAATCCTATCTTCCCTGTTATAACTCCTCCTTCTTTGATTCTTCTCCTAATCTTTAGGGCTATTTGGGCTATGACCATTCTAACTTTTTCATGTTGGAAGAAGGTGTCAGTAATATGGAATAGGGGGATGGAACTAGTTAATGTTCTTAGTGAGGCTGGCCCCTCTGAGTTTCAGGACTTATCTGGCTAGGAATCATCTGGAGGTTGTAGGTTTCTGTATAGTAATCATAACACATGACTCTTTTGTAGAATCTCAGATAGAACCCTAGGTATTCTTTAGGGTTGACAGGAATGGTTTTGGTTGGGGTTTGGCAAACCATGGTAAATAGCAATATCTAGCTGAAGCTTGTATAAGAGTAGTCTCCAGAATAACCTCTTGACTCTGTTTGTACTCTCTCAGCCACTGACACCTTATTTTGTTCCATTTTGGTAAAGAAGGCACTGTCAACCCTACCATGCCAGTGCCAGGATCATCCTAGTGATTCATGTTCCACATTGCAAGGGAGTAGGTAGATCATTTAATAATCCAAACACATGGAGCCCAGAATGGGAATGAGGGCTTATACTTCTGTATAGCTTAGTGTAATACCTGGACACATCCCAGAAAATGCTGGGCAAATAATTAAAAAGTATTGGCAATGTCCCTTGAGGGACAGGAGAAAAAATATGGAACTATTAATAAGCTTATTCACTGGGAACTCCCTGAGAAACTGTCTGAAGTATTAGTGACTCCTAAGTCAATAGGCCAAGCCCTTGATCCTTTTCTTTAGTATTTTTATTGTAAAAACTTAACACACAAACATTCCATACATGGTGTACAATCAATGGCTCACAATATCATCATGTGTATTCATAACCACAATCTTTTTTTAACATTTGCATCTCTCCAGCAAAAGAAATAAAAAAGAAAAAAACTCATACATACCATATCCCTTACCCCTCCCTCTCATTGTCCACTAGTATTCCAATCTATGCAATTTATTTTAATCTTGTTCCCCCTATTATTTGTTTATTTTTTAGCCATTTTTTACTCATTTGTCCATACCCTGGATGAAAGGAGCATCAGACACAAGGTTTTCACAATCACAGTCACACTGCAAAAGCTGTATCATTATACAATCATCTTCAAGAAACATAGTCACTGGAACACAGCTCTATAGTTTCAGGTACTTCCCTCTAGCCACTCCAGTACACCATTAACTAAAAAGCAGATATCTATATAATGCATAAGAATAACCTCCAGGATAACCTCTTGACTTTGTTTGAAATCTCTCAGCCACAGACACTCTGTCTCATTTCTTTCTACCCCCTGTTGGTGGAGGTTTTCTCAATTCCTTGATTCTGGGTCCTGGCTCTTCCCAGGATTTCTGCCCAAGATGGCCAGGGAGATTTACACCCCTTGGAGTCATGACCCATTCAGAGAGGGGGAGGGCAGTGAGTTCACTTGCTGTGTCAGCTTAGAGACAAAGAAACAAGCTCTTGATCTTGAGGCTTACTCTTATGAAGCTTACATCTTTAGTGGAGAAGAAAAGCCTACCTATAGTTATGCATATGAGTGACGTCTAGAAAACCTCTTTTATTGCTCAGATGTGGCCTCTCTCTCTCTCTCTCTCTAAGACCAACTCTGTAAGGAGAAGCAAAGCCTACCTATAGTTATGCATATGAGTGACTTCTAGAAAACCTCTTTTATTGCTCAGATGTGACCTCTCTCTCTCTCTCTAAGACCAACTCTGTAAGGAAAATCATTATCCTCCCACCTACATGGGACATGGCAACCAGAGGTAAAAGTCTGCTTGGCAATGTGGTACATGACTTCCAGGGATGAGCCTGACTCTGGCACTGTGAGATCGATAATGTCTTCCTGACCAAAAGGGGAAAATAAATGTTGCAATATAAGGTATCAGTGGCTAAGAGAGTTCAAATAAAGTTGAAAGGCTATTCTGGAGGTTACTTTAACTCAAACTTCATCTAGATATTGCTAATTGCCATGGTTTGCCAAACAAAAACAAAAACCTGTCAACACCCAGGGCTCTAACTAAGATTCTACAAAAGTTTCACACACTAAGTTTACTTTCCAGAAACTTACGACCTCCAGGTGTGTTCCTAGCCAGATAAGTCCTGAAACTCAGAGGGGCCAACCTCTCCAAGAACATTAACTAGTTCCACCCCCCTATTCCATATTACTGATACCTCCTTCCAACATGAAAAAGTTAGAATGGGCATAGTCCAAATAGCCCTAAAGATTGGGAGAAGAATCAGAGGAGAAGGAGGAGTTATAACAGAGAAGATAGGATTTAACAAATAAGTATGACTGCTGAACCATTATATTGATATTTCTTTTAGTCTCTAATGTCTTAGAGGATTTAAAAGAAAAAACCCAAAATTGTGGAACTGTAACCCATACCAAACTCTGAAATCTGTTCTATAACTGTTTGTTACAATGTACTTTGATATTTATTGTTTTGTATGTTATATTTCACAATACAAAATGTTAAAAAAAATCCCTGCAATGTGAAAAGCTCAGAAAGTCTGTGGGAAACATCTGTTCCCACTGCCACAATAATGCTTGTTTCTATTTGTGTGGAATCTGACACTACCATCTTACCTATGTATGATGTGCTACCAAGCAATTCATGACCTTCATATATTCATCACCTTTAATTCTCACAACAAAGCTCTAGGTAAATACATCTTCACCCACTTTATAAAGGTTTGCCAGTTCAGAGATGTTAATTAACTTGTTCAAAGGCATACAGGTGGCCAGTTAATGTAGTTAGGATTTGAAAACCAGACCTTAGGAACTCCACCTTTGCTGGATGGTGTACACCTCACCATCTTAGCCAATCTTGAGAATTACTTTAATTACTTTAAGTCCTGTGCATCCAAAAGCTCACAAGTTTTCAACCAGCATATTCATAACCTCCAAAATAAATGCACCACATTGTTTTCCTGTTCTTTGTCATGTAACTGATTGATGGGAAGTTGACAGTTCTCTCTTAATCCCATCCTACAGAATGTATAAAAGAAAAAGCCTGAAAGAAAAGGAAGGGCATCTTACATTATATCCTATAGTACAAAACAGATAGTGATATCTGCATTATAAAAAGATCATAGACAGTCTAAGAAGATTTCTAAGGCATTTAAAACAGGACTTAATTTACATTCTCCCCTTCCAGAAACTCAGAAAACAATTCTTCAGGCCAGCACCAAATATGTTTGCTACTGCCAAAACTGTCTCCCACACAATATACTTCTCTCAACAGCAGACAGCATTAAAATGCTTTCATATGTAAGGCACAGTTTGGGTAACTGCAGAAAAGCAGGTGGGATCAGCACCATATGGCCTCTGCCCTCCGAGATGTTCAAAAAGCAAAGCACCAAAATGAACAGGAGATTAAGGCACCTGATGACCATGGAACACATATGGGTCTCAGGTCTCTTTAGTATAGTGCCCATGTGGCAAGTGTGCTTATTCACTGTGGTCTCATGCTTACCCAGGAGAAATGTGAAAAAAGAAGTCATTCCTTTCTGCAAATAAAATTAGGAGTTTCTTGACAGCACAAGGAAAGAGGCATATGGAGAGTAGTATAGCAGAGATGGCCAGACCAAGGGCATTCCAAACAAAAACTGGTAGAAGCAAGTAGCCAGCCCCTCCTCCCTCAGAGCAGGGTGAAGGTCTGTAGAGGTCATACTGCAGATATGCCAGTGGAGCCTGAGAGAAGCTGAGCAGTGAGGAGAGAGGTGCAAGGGTGACTTGAGACTTCAAGAAGGTAACTTTGGTAGCCTGGAATAATTGCCTATGATCAACAAGAGCAACGAAGAAGTTATGCAGCCCAGAACAGACACCTGACCCAAATTCCTCTCAATCAAGTCCCAGGAAGTCTCTAACAAACAAAGATTGGAAGACAAAAACCCTCCACTGTTTTCACAAGACCCTAAAACCTGCCCCAGGCATAAATGGCTAACCTCTCAACCAGCTAAAGCACAGCCCAAATCCATTTCAAGGCCCTAAATTTTAAACATGTTGCTCATGCTACCTTTTTCTCTGTGACTCCACCACATGCACTCTTGGCTCAGAAGGAGCACACAAACTCTTTAACACAAGTCTCATTTTCCCCAAAGTTGGATTTTCTGAGCAAGTACCCTTTTCTACAATGAGTGTTCCAGAATAAGGGCCTAAATAGAAATCTAAAGCAATCACTAGTGACTATACTTCCTGGACATGCCATTCCCAAAAATAACAAGAGGGCAAGCAACATTTTCAGCCCTACCACAATACCCAGAGGTTAGCAATGTAAACCAACTCAAAGGCTCTTACATATTATGTATCTAAGAAGCATGGAGAGCCCCCAGATACCCAAGATGACTTTCCCAAGGTAGGCTTATGATTTTTTCAAACTTCCTTTACATAGCTAAGAAAACATGTATTTGCCTTAAACCTTTTTGTTCATATACACTGCTAATATGAGTGGACAGAAGTTCTCAAATGGGCAGAAAATGCTAATATACTTTGTTTCAACATTTTGTGCAGTAATCACAAGATTATGCATGATTTCTGAAGGAATACACATACCTAAGTGGTCCATGTGTAATGTGGGGACACCAAGTGAAAAGACTGGACAGAGTCATTAAGGAGACAGTGGATAGCATCACATGGTCAGAAAAAAAAATTTTAGTAAAGTAAAAGCATGTATCATTTCAGCTAATCTGTTATCACTGATAAAATATCACCAAATATGTTCATGGATTCCACCCAGGGACAACTTTCCAATTTAGTTCATTTTCTTTCAAAGAGAAAGTACAGAATTAAATTAGTGATATTTTTAGCAAGGACAAAGGAAATAAAATTCCAAAGACAGCCACTGCCCCCAATCAACATAAAGATTCAGATATAAATAACATCTGATTTTCTTGTTCTTTGTAGAGGGCATTTTGCTTAGTTTATATTTAATGCAGAGAGGCAGTTACATTTTCAAGAGGGTTTGAAGAATGGGTTTGGTGCCCCCGCCCACCCAGATCCTGCCTTAAATTTAAAAGTCACACAAAAAAGCACTGATTTTTATACTTAGGAGAAATCGCCAAACAGACCAATTGTGCAGATTAGGTCTAATCTGCAGATTAGGGTATAAATGCTGATTATAAAGGAACTGTTTCAAGGTCCTCCAGAAAGCCCTCTCTAAACAGTAAAGAAGAAAGAACCCCAGTGAAACATAACCTACAGAGGAAGAAAAGCTGTACATGGTAAAAGTTGCAAAGGCTGCAGTTCAGATGGGAACCAAGCTACAAATTAAGTCAAAGAGGTATCTTGACAGAAGTAAATATCCACTTTGTTTTTGCTAAGGGACAGCTTATGTTACAGCAAAGCACTCTCAGATCACAGGGCAATTTGCCCACCAATTAACAGATGGCATCTAAAGAAAAATAAAGTGGTCTAGCTACTACAATTGCTACATTCATAACATTATTCCAAAATCACTGACTTGAAAAGTTGAAAGGATAAACTATTGTAATCCTCCAAATTTAAAATTCACAGACACTTTGATGAAGAAGCAAATGCTTAAAAGATTTTTCTGGACAATGACTCATTAGGACACAAAAGCAATTTGGCACTGTCCGCATCAGTATCATAGTAAATGCACCATTGCATTAAACCAGAGAAACAGAGGCTTGTCTTTTACCACTGATTTAAAAACACATTAAGAATAAAATATTTAAACTACAGACTCAACAATATAGTACATCTGACCACAGATGCTAACCCTGGATATGTTTTTCCCACAAAACAGAAAAAATTCTAAACACAAAAATAAGTTTTTAAGCTTAGTATATTGTCTCAAATACCCAAGAATCTGTAACATTGTAAGAGTAAAAAAATAAAAATAAAAAATGTATTCAAGAAGAACCCCTCAATTTTAACTCATCTTAAAAATCTGTAATATGATGCTTTCTTTCATTTGCTGTTACTGAAGTTACTTTACTTATTCACATATCTGAGGCTCACTCTTGAGGGGGGCACAGTTTTTACTGCAACAGATTAAACAATACCAAGGATCATGTGAAGTGTAAAGTAATTTACTATACCAGAGCCTCTCACCTATTTGGACCATTTATTTCACATGGCAACTTTGCAAACACATTCTGAGATTAGGACAAAGACAGGTGACAACAGATATCTCATTCAAAATAATCCATCTTTTTAATATAAGAGGTTCCCTAAAGAAAAGGACAGTTAGAAATTTAAAGCCTCCTGCTAACTACCCAAGAGCCTGACACCAGATTTGTTTAAATGGTATCACATGGGTGAAAAATATCTGGGCTAAATGTACATTCTAATAGTTACTCCTGTGGCTCTATTGTACTTAGCCCTTGTTGAATAGGTATCAAAAATTATTGCAGACCTGTGAATTAGAAAATCAGTCACATTTAAAGAGCTTCATACCCTGTAGAATGTTAAATAAAATGTTCAGTATTCAACTGTTAAGTTCACCACTCAAAGAGATGAAGATTTCACTAAACATTAGTCTTATTCCAATATTCATTAGCTCTTGGTGTCAAAAGTTTTCCTATTTTGTGGCTAACAATTTCTTCCTTGCTATTTATAAAAGAGCAGGGGACTATATAGTTACATATATAAACTAATCTCCTTTATTTGGGGAAAAACTTGAAAAATCTTATGTTTGCTACCAGATTGCTCACTAGTCAATCCCTATTCCCAAATATAATACAACCTAAGACACTAGTGCTTATTCTAGTTCCCCTAGAGAACATTTATACCTAAATTATTGAACTTGTTTTTTTTGTGAATATTTCTTTCTAAGAAAATAGATATATACACTAAACCACATCTTCATAAACACAAAAGCCTACTATGTTGTTTGGATCTTTGATTATGCTCTCCCTCTCCCCCAAAAAACTGCATCCAATGCTAAACAGACTAAAGGACAAATTTATACTATGTTTAAAAAGATACATCTTATATCTACAGTCATGATGGGTATATATGTAAAAGCTTCCTGGATACCTCTGAGGTTAATTAAGATTCAAATAAAGATTAATCACCTCTAAATACCATTCTTGGTGAAACAAAGGAGAGGGACAAATGGTTTTTCTTATGCCTCCAGGGTATGAAAGATTACATTAAATATATATTTAAAAGCCTTGAGTAATTATTCTATGCTTTAATTAACTATTCTACTTGGCAATTCTTGATTCTACTTCTTCTACTCTTACAACATTGAAATAAACCCAGAATTTCTTCTCTTTCTTTGCAATTCTCAAAATCTGTTGACTATCCAGAAACAAAAACCTAAGGGTTAGTCACTATTACAACTATCTTAGTCATCAAATTTTATTAAAATTGTTGCTCCTACATCAGCAAGTTCCATCTCCCTACCCTGTATTATTGACAGACTCTTTCAACAGGAAAAAGTTAGAATGGTCAGAGCCCAAACACCCCTAAAGAGTGGGATACAAAGATCAAAGGTGATGGTGGAGTTATACAGAGAAGGTAGGGTTTAACAAACAAATATGATTGCTGAATCATTAAACTTATAATTCTTTTAGTCTCCAGGATCTTAGAGAAGCTAGAAGTAAAAATCTAAAATTGTGGAACTGTAACCCATAACAAACTCTGATATCTGTTCTACAACTAGGTATTGTGTTATGCTTTGAAATTTATTGCTTTTTGTATACATGGTATTTTTCATAAAAAAAGAAAAAGAAAAAAGTCAATTGTGATGTTAAAATATTTACTGCTTCTAGACTCCTATATTCTGGAGCAACTACAATGAAAAATCTGAGAGGATGGTATGGGAGCCCATGACAAACTCTGGGATCCATCCTGTAACTACTTGTTGAAGAGTGCTTTGAAAACTATTGCTTTTTTCCTTCTTTGCTTTGTATACATGTTATATTTTACAATTAAGAAAGCTAAAAGAAAAAGTGTTTAAAAAAACATTGTTCCTAGTCAAATTTTAAGTCTTACACTAAGACACATCAATTGCCAATCTTGATTGCCACCCCAAAACCTCCGATCCCATTATTTCCTACAAAGCTAACTTGCTCTTTCATTTGCATTCTTTCAGTCATTTTTCCTCTAGCATAAAAAGGTAAAGTGAAATTTCTAGGGAAAAATCAAATCAAGTGACTAAGAGCTAGGTTAGATTTTTTCTACAATTGCCAAAGGAATTTTATGTTCTAAAAGAAAAATCTAAAGCCTAATTAGGGTATTTTACAAAGATTTTCTTTATCACCTTCTAAAACCTGGTGATATCCTGGCCAGGTCACCCCCTGCTTCCTGCCCCCAGTGGTGTTTTTACTTAAAGTTACTTGAACAGATATCCCATTGTAATCCTTTAAGCTTACATAAATATCCTAACACATTACAAGGTAAAAACATAAAACTGACTCATTTTAAAAAAAACAATTATAGCCATTTTTCTGCATCAGTGGCTTATTAGGGATAAACATACTTTAAATAAAACTAGACTTTACTCAGAGTACCAAAGACTGTCCAAAAAAGCAGATACTGATGATGTATACCACTGATTCTAGAGGACATGAAAATTTAAAGCCTTTAAGCATACACACATCCCCCACATTGTTGGGAAAACAAAGGACTTTAATTAAAGGATGACTAAATAGGCAGAAGGAATAAATGAAGATCATTCCCAGGTGTGTCAAAATGCTAGTGCTGCTGGAACAAGGTACCACAAACTAAGTGGCTAAAAATAACAGAAGGTTATTGTCTCACAGTTCTGGAGGCCAGAACTCTGAAACCAGGGTGTGGGCAGAGCCAAGCTCCCTCTGAGGTCTATAGGGAAGAATCTGCTCCAGGCCTTTCTCTTGATTTCTGGTGGGTGGCCAGCAGTGCTTGGGCCTCACTCTGCTTTGGTTGTACCATGGTTTCTTCTGTGTCCCAAATTTCATCTTCTTATAAGGACATCAGTCATACTGGATTAAGGGCCCACCTTAATCCCATTTTACCTTGTTTTAACTAATAACATCTTCAAAAACCCTATTTTCAAAAGGGTTTACAAGATGGAGTCAGGACTATACAAGTCATTTTGTGGGGCACAATTCAACCATAACATTGGGCAAGGTGTATGACTCATTTGCTGCTATAAGGAATGGGAGTTAGCAAGTATTACTGACCCCTGATGATTAAAAGCTAGAACTGAAACACCCAGAAAGAACTGCAATGTGATCACAGAGAATGCCAATGCAACTGTCATCTCAGTTGTTCTTCAGGTTGTTCTAAATTATACTCAAGGAGGAACATGGTAACAGGAAAAAAATCAAATGGGGGAAAAGTCACAAGAGGTAACTTGGTAGAGAATATCAACCATATCTTTATACCTACTCCTACTTTTGCATAACTGACAACGGAATGCAAATACAAGTCAACTATTTGCAAGATACAGACAAGTGACTATTTATAAAATACACACACTTACAGAACATCTCAGAAAAAAGGCAATCTCCTTTACCTATAGCTTTGATTTTCTCCAAAGCTAAAAGTCTCAGAGGAAGTAAGCAAAGAACAGAAGTTTGGAAGGCCACCTGACAAATGTACTAGGTTCAAAGGAGAAAATAAACTGACCTTTCAGGCCTCAGGAAAATAGGTCAGGATGCCAACCTTGGAGGTCTACTGGCAATGGAGGGAATTTTACAAAACAGGTAATTATTATGTTAGAAGTGAAGGGCAGTCCTTAAATGGCCCTTAGACTTCAGCAATAAAGGTAAAAGCGGTTTTTAAAAAAATCACAACACACTTTGTCCATATTAAACAGTGATATATGTGAAGACCCTAAGTTGTAGCTTAATTTCTTCCACACCATAGATGATTCAGGGAATGTAGCTGAGCAAACAAGCTAATTTAAAGGACTCAAAGTTCAGGTGAGAATGATATAGGTGTGGAAGGTCTCTGACTGACATCTGGATTGACTAACTGGAAATAGCTTATGGCCTTCACCAGAAAAGGACTTCATAATTTCCAAATGGAAAACTGTCTAGTCTAAAATAAGATATTGGCAACTCCAGTGTTGACTTTGAAAGGTATCCAGAAGATGATGCCTGGAATCTGCAATTCCTTTGCAGCCTTGTGCCCCAAAAATGGCAAGTTCAAAAACAGGGACTTCCAAGCAATTACAAAAGCTACTCTCTTCTAGGTCAAAGTGAGGACAATGAAAAATTAATAAGCTTATCTTTGGGCATGTTGAAAAGTAAACTCTGACATTAAGAGAAAGAAATACAGATTACACAAAAATGGTTTTCTGGGGACCAGTTATAAGTAAAACAAATCAACTCTAGCTAGCAAGCAGAAGATAAGTTACTAGAATAGGCACACAAGATTTACAGAAACAAGAAGAACCTGCAAGTAAACCTGAGGAACTAAAAAGGATGTACAACCACCATTGCAGAGCAGTAAAGACCACATGATATCATCAACTTCATCTCACCATCCTTAAGAGCCTTGGTCCAGGGAGAAATTTCTAATTAAAATTTACTTGTTCCATATTGGCCATCTGACCATACTATGATAGAGACAGGAAGGACCTGGTCCCATGGCTTCTGGAATTACCCTCCTACCAGGTATATACTGGGAAAGATAATTTCCAAATATGGAATGGTTTTAATAAAACAGAATGAAGGAGTAAACAATCTTCTCTGGGATCCAGGGAAGTCCTTGACGAATCTCTCCATATTAAAAAACAAACAAAAAAATATCTCTCCCATTTCTGTTCAAAGTAAAGGAATGCATCAAAGATTAACTATCAGATGGAATAATTAACACTTCATTAGTGGGCCAGATCATCCCTGCATACATGAAGAATTGCTTCTATATCCTAGCTCAAACACAAAACAAAGTCATCAGTTCTGAAAATTCTTTTCAGAACATATAATGGTGGAGTATAACAAGTTCCCCCATCTCTATCTACCTCACCCTAACAATGAGGGGCAGCCACAAGAAGTACATTTTCAGAGTATTTCATGGTCTGTGCTCTCTTCAACAGCTAGTCAACAACATCATATCAGACCCCAAACATTGGCTGTCATTCTCCAACACACCCAAAATTCTTAGACAAAAGCTGCCAAATAACTCATTTCACCTGAAAAGCATTCACTACTTACCAGGCAAACTCATACAGCTTTAGTGATAAAAGACTTTCCTTATTTCAGTAAGAGGCTTCTAGAAGTGCAAAACAAATATAGGTGCAAAGAAGGCAGTAGGGAGAAGAAACGTCAACATGAAGTTTGAAATAACCATGAGGAATATTATCCTTTTTTTTAATTTATTTTTTTACTATTTTAAATGGCACCTCTCACAACCTGGAAGAAGTTTTCTACTCTCTAAGCCCCAACACATGGAATCCCTCTTCAGCTGTCAGCAGTCAACATTTGAAAATAGTCGCAAAGTGTGGAATGGTGTTTCTGTAGCCAGCAGGCATTTGGCTGATGCCAACAGAAAAGGCAGGAGGCCAAGAGATGAGACCTAAAATTTTAAAGGATGACTGCTCTACTCAGTAACACACATTTTCTCAAGTCAGAAATAATGTATAGGCAGAAATGGGCCACAAACCACTTCACTTTAAATTCAACAATATCAGCAATAGTCCCCCAAAGTTACCTGAGAAGGATACTTAAGGTTTCTTTGATTGCAATAACTGTTCCTGTTGTCTAAAAAAAGAATGGCTCTGCAAGCAATATGGTTTTTGTCTGGTGGCTGATTTCAGGTGGCCTGTTTTTTCTCACTTTTTGTGGGGGTGGAGTAGTGTGCTAGGGGAGGGGAAGAAAAAAGCTAAAACTATAGAGGAGAATTTCTACTTTGACTTCTTTGCCTACTTCCACTGAAGAATGGGCTGATACCAAGACTTCCATCCATCAGGCTTTCAGTGGAGAAAAGGCTAAAGTAAAGTAAACAAAAGGAAGTATTGGGGTATTATTCTCTGTGAACCCACACAGATGTTCATACCCTGTATGCTTTACCTCTCTGGAAGAAGAGGAGGTAGGAAGGTATGAAGGTAAAGAGGCTTTCCAGAAGCAAAACTGCTCTCTTTTCTGAATCCACCATGGCCTGCCAAAAAATTGGATGCTGATAGAGAATAGAGAGGCAACTTCTAAAAGAACAAAATACCTGCAAAAGGGGTAAGAGATGGAGTCCCTGCAATGTAGTCAACAATCTAATGAAACACTGCACAAATTTATGTCTTCCAAATATCCATATTAATTCTTTAATCTTTATGAAAATCTTCAGTGTGATGGTAAGGCAGTATCATCCTATGCCTGTTACCTCATCTTTAAGCTGAAGTGGCCTTCTCAACCACCAAGCCAGCAGTGTTAGAAAACAGATCCATCACTGAGCCTAGACTAGTCCCCCTCACTGATGGCATCATGTCTGAGGACTGGTGGCCCACCTTGTTTAGACACTTGAGCAAAGTGGGGCCAAGAGGCAGTGTCCACTGGCATCCACTGCCAACACCTATATGCCTCCATCCTCAATGTCCAGATGATTCAACTGTAGTTTTAAAGAGCTATTTTAAAAGAAGTCCTAGACAGTGCCACAACCAAGGTAGTAAGTAAAACAACTGAGGAACCTCCAAGACTACATACTTAGAACTCTTTGATTTCCATCATGGCAATTAGCAGTTAGGAATCAAATTTTAGAACATGATCTCCATAAAGCCAAGGATATTTGTCATTTTCATCTGTTTTGTTTACTGACATATCCCTCAAAGTACCTAGGACAATGCCTGGCACCTAAAAGGTACTCAAATAGTCAATAAATGAGTACATTATTGAATAACATGTCTCCCTCTCTGCCTATTAATTTATATGAAGTCAGAGGCCACACCTACTTTATTTTCCATGTACCCCAACAATACTTGGCACAGCAAAGACTAAACTATATGTTGAAGGTGTGGTTACATTTAAGACAGCTTTAAAAGTATGTCCACTAATAGTGCTAAAAACTTTGAAGCACTGAGCTACATATTGCTCCTAGAGGTCATAATCTTGCAAGTGACAACTATTATCTCAAGGCCCCTAAACAAGCAGCCTGGGGTATTTGCAACATTCATTGGTAAACATCAGTGCTGAACTTTAAAGGCTCTGCCTTTCAAACTGGGATTCAGATAGCACTAAGTAGTGGTCGAGGGAATATACTAACATAGATAAAGCTGGAGGCAAAATCTATAAAAATTTTAGATAAAACTTGAGACTTCAAAGAAAATTCAAGCTCTGTCTACATCCACCAGGCTTGTGTGTTTGTGTTGGGGTGGGAATGGAATAGGTAGACAGATTACTACAGTTTGGGATACTACTGAGGAGAAACAGGAAAAGAGGTATGGGATCTCTATTTCTACATGAATGAACAGCACATGACAGTTTTTAGGCAAAATGGTGTTCTTTTGTCTACCAAGGAAATTTACTGAAATCAAATTAGATCCAATATTTACAGTTATATCTTCTAGAGCAAGATTCTAGACCTGCAGACAGGCAGCAAAACTATTCTTTCCATCTGTAATAAATAACAAAAATTTAAGCCAAGGTGAGCAAATCTCTACACCAGTAACTGATCCTTGAGTTCTCTGAGCAAGAAGGTGAGGTGGAAATCAGTCTTCTTTGTAAACATGGAAGTGATTAGGGCAGTGTAGTTTTTCATAAACAGAGGGCACCTGAATACCAAGGACTGAAAGATTTCCATTTCTCTATAAGGGAACAGTTTATAAAGCTCTCAAAACATACACTTCTAGATAAGAAAAAAAAATTATCCCAACCACATACAAGAGGGAGATAACATTTTTTCTCCCAGCCTTATCAAAACACCAAGTACACTGGAGAAAAGACTGAGTTAGGCTAGTGTGTACCAAAGCCAAGACTAGACTTGTGTGACCTCAGACAAGTCCACTTCTCTAGGTCTCTAAAAGATCTAATACTTATAAGTGAGACTGAAATTACACTCACAGAGACAAATAGGTGAGTACCTCAACTGAGAAGATAGCAGAAACACACACACACAAACACCAGACAGGGGTGGGTGACAAGGCTACAACTAAGTTTGAAGACAAAGAAGCTATTTCAGGGGGAGGAGATGGTTCCTAAAGTCATACAGATATGAAGAGAAATAAAATGCAGACTCTAGACCCCCAGAAAGAAACCTAATATCACCTGAATCAATCAGCATAATTTACTTTTGAAACAATTTAGTATGTGATATAATTTGGGCTTTATTTCTAGAGATGGTAATCTAATACATGACATACCTCTGAGATATCACAGTTCAGTTCCAGACCACTGCAATAGAGCAATAAAGTAAATCATGATTTCTTTTTGGTTTCCTAGTACATATAAAAGTTATGCTTACACTAAACTGTATTCTACTTAGTGTTCAATAGCATTATGTATTAAAAAGTACCTTTCATTTAAAGATACCTTATTACTAAAAACATGCTAACCATCTTCTGAGTCTTCAGCAAATCATAACCTTTTTGCTGGTGGAGAGTCTTGCCTCAGTGCTGACTGGCTGCTGCTGATCAGGGTGCTGGCTGCTGAAGGGTGGGATGGCTGTGGCAATCTCTTCAAATAAAATAACAATGAAGTTTGCCACACTGATTAACTCTGCCTTTCAAGAAATTATTCTCTGTAACACGCAATGCTCTTTTGATGGCATTTTACCCATAATAGAACTTCTTTCAAAACTGGAATCAATTGTCTCAAATCCTATTGCTGCTTTATCAAATAAGTTTATGTAATTTTCTAAATGTTTTGTTATCATCTCAACAATGTTCACATCATCTTCACCAGGAGGAGATTCTATCTCTGAAAACTACTATCTCATCCACAGAAGCAACTCCTCATTCATTGTTCAAATTGTATCATAAGAGTGCAGCAATTCAGTCACATCTTCAGGCTTCACCTATAATTCTAGCTCTCTTGATATTTCCACTACAACTGCAGTTACTTCCTCCACTGAGGGACTGAATTCCTCAAAGCCATCCTTTAGGGTTGGAATTAACTTCTTTCACACTCCTGATAAAGTTAATATTTTAACCTCTTTCCATGGATCACAAATGTTCTTTATTAAAGACATCAAGAATGGTGAAACCTTTTCAGAAGGTTTCTAGTTGACTTTGCCCTGATACATCAGAAAAATCACTATCTATGGCAGCTATAGCTTTATAAAATGTATTTCTTAAATAATAAGACTTGCAAGATGAAATGACTTCTAAATCCAGGGGCTGCACAACAGATGTTGTGTTAGCAGGCATGAGAACAACATTAATCTCATAATGCATGTCCATCAGAAATCTTGGGTGACCAGGTATGCTGTCAATGAGCAGGAATATTTTGAAAGGAATATTTTCCCCTGAGTAGGTCTCAACAGTGGGCTTAAAATATTTAGGAAACCATGCTGTAAACAGATATGCTGTCATCCAGTCTTTGTTGTCCATTTAGAGAGCACAAGCAGATCCAATCTAGCATAATTTTTAAGGGCCCTAGAATTTTTCAGAATGGTAAATGAGTATTGGCTTTGACTTAAAGTCACCAGCTACATTAGCCTCTAAGAAGGGTCTGCCTTTCTGTGTTAGTTTGGAAGCCTTCCAGGAAAAGACACATTAATTCAAGGAAGGCTGATGGGTCAGGAACATCTTGGACGGCTAGGAGGGCATGCGGCTGGCATTGGCAGGGCCCTTGTTCTTGAGCTCTCCTGCTTTCAGTCTCTGTTCCTGTGGAGGCTCCTCACTTTGCTTCTCTGGGGCTGGCTTTCACTTCTTGACTTCCCTTGACTCTCTCCAGGTTCTGGGTTGCTTAACATCACAAGGCAGCATTTACTGAGCAACAAGCATCTCCAAACATCAGTATCTCTGTTCTCCATGTGTCTGTATCGGTGTCAACTCTGCTCTGAAGTTTCTGTCATTTCTGACTCTCCAAAATACTTCCTCTTTTAAAGGATTCCAGTAAACTAATCAAGACCTACTTGGAATGGGTGGAGTCATATTCCATCTAATCAAAGGTCACACACACAACTGGGTGTGTCACATCTCCCTGGAGAAAATCTAATAAAAAGTTTCTAACCTACAGTATTGATCAGGATTAAAAGAAATGGCTGCCCCCCACAAGATAGGAGCAAGATTAAAACATGGCTTTTTGGGGGTACATAATGTTTTCAAATTGGCACACCATCCTTCAAAACTTTGAAGCCAGGCATTGATTTCTCTCTAGCTTTGAAAGTAGTAAATGCAATCTTCCTTCAACATAAGGCTATTTCATCTACACTGAAAACCTGTTGTTTGGTGTAGCTACCTTCATCAGTTATCTTAGCAGATCTTCTGGATAACCTGTTGCAGCTTCTACATCAGCACTTGCTGCTTCACCTTGCACTTTGATATTATGGAGAGCTTCCTTCCTTAATCCTTATGAACCAACCTCTGCTGGCTTCAAGCATTTCTTCTGTAGCTTCCCACTCATCTCAGTCTTCAGAGAATTGAAAAGAGTCAGGGCCTTGCTCTCAATTAGGCTTTGGCTTAAAGGAATGTTGTGGCTGGTTGGACCATCTATCCAGACTACTAAAACTTTCTCTGTATCAGCTATAAGGCTAGCTCATTTTATCATTCCTATGTCCACTGGAGTAGCACTTTTAACTTCTTTCAAGAATTTTTCCTTTGCATCCACAATTTGGCTGATTAGAGCAAGAGGCCAGCTTTCAGCATATCTTGGTTTTCAAATGCCTTCCTCAAGCTTAATCACTAATAACTTTTGAATTAAAGTGAGAGATCTGTGACTCTTCCTTTCACTTGAACACTTAGAGGCCACTGTAAGGTTATTAACTGGCCTAATTTCAATATAGTTGTCTCTTAGGGTATAGAGAGGTCTGAGGAGAGGGAGGGAGACAGGAACACAATCGGTGGAGCAGCCAGAACACACATATTTAGGGAATAAAGTCTCCTGTCTTATATGGTTGTGGTTCATGGTGCCCCAGAACAATTACAATAGTTTTGATCACTGTGACCAATGAGTACCAATCATCTGAACAGACAGAGTAATATTGAAAAAGTTTGAAATATTGCAAGAATTACCAAAATGTGGCACAGAAACACAAAGTGAACACATGCTATTGGAAAAATGATGCCAAAAGACTTCCTTGATGCAGGGTTGTCACAAACCTTCAATTTGTAAAAAAAAAAAAATTAAAAATGCAAAATCTGAAAAGCACAATAAAATAGGGCCTGCCTGTATCATGAATACACAGGCCAGGAGTACTTATCTAGTATAATATATGGGTCAGACTCTAAAAGTGACTGTTACAAGCCTATCTACTATCCATCTCTAATCAATAACCAACTCTTTGCTGATTAGCATAATGAATGTCTAAATGGGCTTTTATTCTTTAAACTAGTTCTTTATTAATTAGTGTACTGAGTAGTAGAAATGAGGTCTCACTGGCAAAATTAGACATATTCAAGATATGCAGAGGACTAAATTAGTTTAGAAACACTCTCTGCCTTGTATAAACAGGACACAGGAATACAGGGTGGCTTATAACCTATAGCCTTGTGGTTAGAAAACCTAGACATTAAATGAGTCTCCATTCCAGCCTTTGTTTAGAAGGATTTCCTTTTGCATGAGAGCACAGAATCCTGCCTCTTGGATGTTGTCAGCCTCCAGTAATTATTTCATATAAGATATGTCTGAAGCACCTAAGAAAAGGCAGAGCAAGTTGGGACTTCATCAAGCTTACAGAGGAGTTGGATCAATCTCTTTGGGCCTGTTTGATAATCAAGGTTTAATCACTGTCTGTCTGTGTGGCACAATTTGATATAAGATCTGCTTTCATTATAACCTGGAAATGGGCTGGACTGGAAAGTAACAGAGCCTCACTCCTCCTTTGGTGTCTCCTATCTTCTCCCCATAATTACCTAAGAGCTGTACACAACCAAACAGAGGTTGGTCTTACTCCTCAATCAAGAGGGGAAAAAACCTATGAAAGTCTGTTGTCCAGCTCTAGAGGACAGAAAGAATATCAGACACCTTGCTTACACCAACAGCTATGTCCAAATGTGTTAAGTTTTCCATAAACACTTAGAGAATTTTAGAAAATAATAATTTTTTTAGCTCAGGAGATTCCATATTCTATTTTTACATAGCATGTCAAGTCTGGTTTTGAATGTTCTAGAGTTTAGAATTGGGGGATATAATGCACTGATAATTATCATGGCCTTTTGCAAAGTCTCCTGACTTCGAGCATTTACAAAAAGAAATTTACTGACATAAAATGCAATAGCAAATCAGTGCTCTTCATTCAGGATTTCAATCCTACTGTAACATGAATGAAGGGATTTATTTTTTAAATAAAGGCCCAGAAATACAAAAAGCTCAAGGGTCTTAAAAACAAACCTGGTTTAATGTGTTAAGGTTTAAGATATTAGATTCCAAGTTATTCAATTGAGAAGGTAGTATGTTATCAGCACCATACCTGGCAAAATTACTTGAAATAATGCTTTAGAAGAGTTAACTTAGCACTTAGGTTCACAAAAGAAAAAACCCATGAAATTTTAGAGCTAGATAAAACATCAGAAATCATCTAGCAGAGCTCCTTTATTTTATACATTAAGAGATGTCAATTGATTTGACATATCAAAACCAGCCTATTTTGATACATTTTAAAGTGAACTAAGAGCAAACCACAATTCACTTTAGTGGTAAGAAAAGACTCTCAGAGACTAGCAGCAGGGTGTACGTGTGGTTCAGTGGTAGAATGCTCACTTACCTGCCATGCAGGAGACCCGGTTTGACCATTTACCCACCACCCACCAAAAAATAATAATATTAACAGCAGGATTAGGAAGAAGGATTCAGAAGACAGTCCTGAAGGCCCCAGTGCTAATCACTGGTGATTCCTTAAGACTCAGATTATGAGAAAATAAAGCTGTTCCATCAGGCTCCAGTGACACTGAAAACAATGAAATGATTCTGGTTTCTCTGTCTATATGCAATCATACCTCCACTAAACCTTATTTCTAAAAGAAAATCTGACTTTTCTAATAAAGTCAAAAGGTTAAACAGATTTTAAGAGCCAAAGGCATGGTCAATAAGTTCACTCCACAAGAAAATAATCAGGTTCTAACATCCCAGACTAAGCACTGACTATTTTATTGGGGTTTGGGGGGTAATCAGGACTTATGAGCCAAATACAAACTTCCCCTTCAAAAAAATCAGAGCATTGTGTAGAAAACAGAGTTTCAGCAAAAAGTACAATGATGAGAAAAGAACTCATTAAGAGCTAAAAATAAACTGTAGTTCACAATATGCCTACAGATTTAACAAAAAAAGGAGAAGAAGATGTTAAATTACATCTGCTAAGTTAACCATAACCTCATGGAAATTGCTCCCCCTACTTACACAAATTGAAGTCTGTAAAGTCTGTGGTGACTGAATGAGGCAAACTTTGAATGTTTTCAATGAATATTTCAACAGAAAAGAAAATAAAGGGATAACAATTGTTTAAGTTCTCTGATCTGCTAATACTGCAGGAGTACTGGACTTCTTAGTATTCATTCACACAGGTTTCTTTATTTCTCTACTTGAAGATCTCTTTTCATGAAATCAGATTGTTTAGTAATAGTACTTGCAATTTATATTAAAGTGATATTAATTTTAAGGAAGTGATGTCAATAAAAGTGAAAACAAGCCACAGTTTGTTTTTATTTAGACAATTCCTCATGGCTCAATTTAACAACTTGCTAACCTTCCAGGCCAGTAACTATTCACAGGGGAAACTTGGCTGAGAGTACCTTCATATTTTAAGTCAAATTAATTCATTCTGAATAACATTCACACAATACCACATACAGCAAAAACACCACACTCCAGTGATCTAGTTGATAGAAGCTGCAATGGTATCATTAATCATCTTTCTGTGCTCCAAAGTCCTACCCTGTACTTCCTATTCTTACTTTGTTGACCCCTAGAAAACCAATTATGTTGGTCAAATCATGAAGAAAGCTAGGAATAGAAAATTAGCCTTGCATTCTTCCCATATCATGTAACTGTAAGAATTTGAGGATGTTTCTCAAAAATCCATTTAGCTAAGCAAAAAAAAAAAAAAAAAAAAAAAAAAAAAAAAAAAAAAAAAAAAAAAAAAAAAAAAAAAAAAAAAAAAAAAAAAAAAAAAAAAAAAAAAAAAAAAAAAGCAACTTAATGAATACCAACTGCTAAAAAGGGGACAGAACAAAGAAGAGCTCTTCACTTTTGGGAGAAACTGAAGTTCAGAGCCAAACAGCTCATATAAAACAACAATACAAGTAAATGGCTAGGTTCGAATTTGAACAAAAGTCCAACTTTTTCTTTTGAGGTTAAATCATCTAAAGCTGGTACTCATTAGGCCACCTCCATAGCAAGGGAGGAAGAAGAGAGCATTTTGTTTCCATGTTAAAGGGAAGCTAAGCAAATTAACAACTCGAGTATAGATAGGGGCTTGGTAAACCCTATTACCACTGTATTCACATTAATTTCATGTGAAAAGACATGAAAGGAACACTTACAAACACAGCTTAAATACAATGCTGCCATCTCGCATTTTTTTTCTTGAAGGAGGTATAAAATACTGATTGAGGCTCTTCTAATTTAGAAAATATATCAAAAGCATAAAACTTAAAAAGATCACCTGTCAATTAGCTAAAAATGATGTAATGTCATATGCAATTACCAAGTAGTTAAGTCACACAAAGATAGCTTTAACAAGATTCCAAGGATCAGTTTCTTCATAATTAGTGGGAAAGCTGTGGATGCAGCTTAATGGCTTAAAGTCCCTTAAAAAAATTTTGGTTACAAACTCTGTTACCAACATGGGACATCGATGGTGTCAAAATATTGGCATTCCAAAATTTTAAAGAGCAAAATAAAAAAAAAACTAAGAAGTAAAACATGCTAATTAAACCACAGTGAGAGGCCTGACAAACCAAATGACACTCACAAGTAAAATGCCAGAAAATATTTGTTAAAGTTGACCTTTTGAGTTGGAAAGGCAAGCTCTCAGGGTTTCCACAGCTCTCAAAATTCACTAGCAGCAGTGCATTCAGCTGAAAGTTAATTAACTTAGAGCAAGCACAAAAGAAGTTGGTGAATTCTGAGGCACAGCTTCAAGATCAACTATTCTGTTCAAGGAATATTTAAAATGTTCTAATGAGGCAAAAAAAGTTCTGCTCTATTCAGGATTTAGAACACAATGTGTATTTTACAGAAAAAGAAAAAGGTAGTACAGGTATCTAAAAGGGAATAAAAATTATCAGAAGACAAACAGATTGATTTTGTGTGAACAACATGAAATAAAGGGGGAAAATTAGCCAATTTCATATATGGGGAATGTGTTAGTTTTATACTGCCAGAATGCAACATACCAGAAATGGAATGGCTTTCAAAAAAGGGGAATTTAATAAGCTATAGGTTTACAGTTCTGAGCCTATAAAATATCCAAAGTAAGGCATCCAGGCAAGACACCTTAATTCAAGGAACATCAATGGGTCAGGAACACCTCTGTCAGCTATGAAGTCATGTAGCTGGCATCTGCTGGTCCCTTGATCCTGTGCTCTGTTGCTTTCAGCCTCTATTCCTGTGGAGGTTCCTCACTTGACTTCTCCTGAGATGACTTTCATCTCTTGACTTCCCTTGGCTCTCTTCAGGTTCTGGCTTGCTTACATCTCATGGCAATGTCTGCTGGGCTCCAAGCATCTCCAAACATCTGTGTTTCTGTTCTCCAAGTGTCAGCATCTGTCAGCTCTGCTCTGAATTTTCTGTCAGCTCTGTTGTTTCTGCCTCTCTCTAAAATGTTTCCTCTTTTAAAGGATTTCAGTAAACTAACCAAGACCTACCTGGAATTGGTATAATGATATCTCCATCTAATCAAAAGTTTACACCCAGAATTTGGTGTGTCACATCTCCCTGGAGATAATCTAATAAAAAGTTCCCAACCTACAGTACTGACTCAGGATTAAAAGAAACAGCTGTCTGCACAAGATAGGAGCAGGATCAAAACACGGCTTTTCTGAGGGCACATAATTTCTTCAAACTGGTACAAGAAGAAACAGGATTTTAAACGTTTTATAGATTACAAAAGGAAAGAGCAGTAAGTTCTGTATCAGATTGTAATTGTTCTTCATCTTCTCCCCATTTAATTTACAATGTTCTTTCTCATTTTTCCATCATTATTTTGACAGACACAAAATCATAAATTCAGAATAATTTCTACTCTAAACTACCAATTTCCTGATTCAAAAGTAAACAAGGGCTAGAAAAAAACAATGTAAATGTTTCAAATGGTCTGAAATAGCAAATAACACACATGCATGCCTACCTTGCTAAATTATAAAAGGAAAAATCCTTATAGGAAAGTTCAATTATAATTTATTTTCTATGAATTTGAATATGCTGACTAAGTTTGTGTTTACACTCCTAAAGAATCTCTATCAAACAACAAAGGAATAAAGCCACTGGCACTAAGGACTATGCTCCTGATCTACTGGCAAAGATGAATATGGTCAAAATTAGAAGTTCCATTAACAATTAGGACCAAGAATATACAGAATCAGAACTCCAAAACCTCATTTTCCCAGTAAACTCAACCTCATTTCTTCACTAAATATTCTAACAAAACTGCTGAAAACAATATAAATGGCTCCTAAGAATAGCATGTGCTTTTCTACATTCTTTTTTTTTTTTTTACATGGGCAGGGACTGGGTATTGAACCTGGGTCCTCTGGCATGGCAGGCAAGCATTCTTGCCGCTGAGCCACCATTGCCCACCCTCTACATTCTTTTTTAAATGAAAAAAATACAAAGTAACACAAATATCAACCTCAGGAAATAAGAGAAACAAAAATCCAGATGATCTCCAAATTAATTAGTAATGATTCTGTTTCAAACTTTTCTATATCATACAGATATTGTCTTTTACCAGTGACCAAACTTTAAAGATTTCAGTACCACAGGATACTAAAAGATAAGCTTTTTTTGTTAAGTTTGCTAATTGAGAGTTAACTTATTTCATGGAAAGCAACTGTTTGATGTCTCAAATTTTAGAAATGCAGAATTTCATCATCCTGAAAGCTCTCATCTAAGCTAATCATCAATTTGAAGATCATTTTATAAAAATACCCATGTTCAAGGTTCAAATGGATATAGAAGAATAAATTTTAAAGTCTTTCCCAGAGGACTTTATACAAACCTATCAAATTTTGATTAGCCATGACCTTTAGAAAAGGCAAAAGAACAATGGAAAAAGTTATGTTAAAAATACATTGATAAAGATGCAAAGAAAGTTGCAAAGGAAATTTGAAACACATTTTATTTTATACAAATTAGTAAAATAGCCATCTTCAAATATATTGTCCTCAGCAGCTCACACACTAGGGACCAAACACATTGACCCAGCCTCAGGAACATTTTCATACAGACCTGGGAACATACTCAGCTTTTCTGGCATCTATCAGATTAAACAGTACCCTGAGCCTGCAAAGTGAGGTGTTTATTAAACTAATAACCCCCCCACACACAGACACACACACACAACCACCCTATGTTTACAACTAGTACACAAAAATCAGAACTCTTGATCTCTTGTACTGTGTTCACCCTGAGAGACTGACCTTAAGATTGTAACTGACATAACCACATTTTCAAATCAATGTTCCTCCACACAGACTTATTTTCACTGTGATTGACTGCTATCAAATTTGTTGGCATCCATTAGACTACTAAAATACCATGTATATGCTTTAATTTGAGGAGTTAAGTAAGCTTGTATTTGTTTCAAAGGGGGAAGCTCACACCATTAAAATAAAGTTTTGAAAGCCATATTATCCCAATAGAATAAACTAGGATCAAAACTGGCTTCAGAGTTCTTCAGAAACAACAAAGTTAAATCTAGTGATGAACCCTCACCTGACCTAAGGAGCAGGTGGGGGCAAGGATAATGAACATCTATAACATCTCCTTGAGTCCCCCTGAGTTCCTACTTGTTTGTGTGCTTTGCTTTTTCTTTTGTTGTTCTTTTGTCTGAAACTTTATAGAAGGCAGTTGATGGGGTCAGCACAGGACCTACCTCAAACAATTTTTGAACTTGAAGTGAAGCATCACATTAAGATAAAATGGACAATACTCATTACCTGAGTCCTTCAACTAACCTTAATTCTTCTTAGCCCTTCTTTTAGAAGAAAGGAAAATTAGTATTGGCAAAACAAACTATCCCTAAGTTCAGAAAACTAGTTATATGTACACACACACTAAAACAAACTTTCAGGGACAGGTTGGGCAATCAGTTAAGGCACAGTCAAGTCTGCAACCTCTCCAGTCCTATATCCCAGGAATTGACTCATCAGAGACCAATGCTGGGGAGGCGTCAGCACCTTTCACATGGACATTTGCCATAGAATTAGGAATTGTAGATATAACAGCCTCCTGCCCCCAACCAGAGCTGAGATAAATCTGGAAATCCACAGTTCCATCTCCCTGCAAATGTTCAAGAAAAAACATGATTAACTTGAAGGTAAATGGAATTTTCCTGGGTCCCACCCTCAGAGATTCTGATTAAGTCTGGGCCAAGCCCAAGAACTGCATTTTTAGCAATCATGGTAAGCTATTCTAATGCAGGTCTTCTACCATACTTTGAAGGGCACGTCAGTACTTCCCAAATCTACTTGGGCATCAAAATCACTGGGCAGCTTTTTGACAATAGCTTACCAAGTTCTCTGGAAACTGTTTTTTTAAAAGCTCCCTCAGGCAATGTCCAGTGAGATTTGGAACCCATGGATTAAAATATCTGAATTTATAATTATATGTTTAAAAGTTTTTACATAAGGATTGGTTTCTTGTTCATTTTGTGTATCCCTCAGATCCCTGACTCCATAATTTTCCAATCCCAACCAGAGGATGTCCCTCCATGATGCTGTAAAAGTTGTATATCTCACTACAAATTCATTAATTGGTCTGGTAACTAATTTTCTGAACAGTAGATATGTACCTCCCACAAAAGTCAGAGAGGAACTTCCTGGGAAAGAATGAGAAAACCAGAATCCTGGTCCTGGCTCTGCCACACTGTGCTATGTGGGCCTGAACAAGCCACTTCACAAACCTGAGCCGTTTGTCATCTGTGAAATAGATTGGCTACGGTCATCTCTAGTGCTTCACTGGCTCTAACTCTCTAATATTCATTCTTTGCATCATGAAATCCATTTCATTCCTCTAGAATGCAGCATCAGCAGGTGTCAAGGACTCTAAGTATATTTAAGAACTAAAAGGGATAGACCAATGTCATCTAAGCTGG
The DNA here is from genome assembly GCA_004026745.1 of Myrmecophaga tridactyla. Classification (NCBI taxonomy): domain Eukaryota; kingdom Metazoa; phylum Chordata; class Mammalia; order Pilosa; family Myrmecophagidae; genus Myrmecophaga; species Myrmecophaga tridactyla. Next base: position 3,298 of record PVIY010010726.1, on the reverse strand, counting down.
ACAAGCAGCAGAAGCTTCTCATGATGAATGCCTATAGATAGGAAACAGGATGAAAAATAAAGCTGGGCACCAGTCCAAAGAAAGCATAAATAGAATTTAGGCCAGAGAGAAGAGTATTATATTTGGTACAGAAGACATTTCTTAATGAATGTCCCTAATGCTCATACTATCAAAACCGTGACATTAATTTGCTAATAACAACATAGTTTAAAAATTATATTTTCACTTTGAGGACTTAGGGAAGACTGACACACTTTCCTAACCAGCTATTTTTGTACCTGAAATAGTGTTTCTTAACAACACTATTTAAGTAAGGAAATATTCAAACAAAGTAAAAGGAGGAATTTCAAATCTCCTTTCACTAAGATGACCACAGAGTCTTCTTATAAACAAGACAATTAATGCTCCCCAAGCTACAACAAAATCAGAATACAAAGAGCTGGCCAATCATTCCTTAGGAGGTATAAGATGGATGATTAGAGAAAGACTAAGGAATGCTAACCTATCCCTACAGTGTACTGAGAATCTGCACTGGACACTAATGCTAAACACCACAAGGACAGTCTCAACCCCCTATATATTCTTTCAAAATTTTTCTAGAGATATTTATTAGTAACTTCTCAGGAAGATAGACTCATTTTGCAAGCTGCTTACATTCACAATCTAGTTTTAGATATATCATTTACTAGTCAATTTTTCTTCAATAAAAATATTTACCAAGAAACTCAGAATAAAATAAATTTCTGAGATAATTTATGCTTGAAGCTAAATGAGTCAGATCCTGAAGACAACTATTTTAACCATACCAAGAATAAGATGTCAATGGGCCAAATGAAAACAGGGTCACTAGAAGTAGAGGAACCTCATATTCGGATCTGCCTACTCAACATTTTAATATACACTTCATTACCATGTGTGTTCACTTTATGAAACATGTTCATATTTAATTGATGTGAACAGGTTAAGGAAGAATTTCAGATTAATTTGTCTGATGATCAATTAACAAATAATGGCAAAAGGTCTTATGTGTGATAGAAACCTAGTGCCAGTATGACACTGTCCAAAATTGTTTCTCTGATCAAAGGGGAAACTATGGGAAACCATAAGTCAAACAGGTTTACTTTACTGCAAGATTCTTCACAGTTTTCAATACACTGATGATCTGCAGTGTGGATCTTAAATAGGGAACTCTGAAGTGAGGCATTTCTCAAATTTGTGTGTCAATGGAACACTTATTTGAGGGATATATATGGTTATCTCATGGGATGAAGCTTATATATAGAACATCTTTCAACACACTGTGAAATCTCTTGGCAATCCTGTAGCTCACCAGAGGTTTTAAACAAAAATTTTACTATGGCAAAAACCTTCATTATCCTCTTCCACTGAAAAAATTGACAACAAATATTAACACAGTTTTTCAGGATCTGTGTATTTCAGATCACCCATGTATTATGTATGTTTCTGTTATATTGTTCATCACACAAAATGCTAAGGAGGAATAATGGGTGAAGACATAAAACTTAAATTTATCTAGTACTGCCACATAGCTCTGGAAAAAGTTTTATAAGGGATAAGATAATACAAAACTGACCAAAGATGGCAGCTGAAGACTGTGAGATATTTCCTGGGGATATAGCCTAAAAAGAATGTATGATTTGTTTAACATTATCATCTATTCCAATATTTAAAATGTGACTTTTATGCCCTGTTCAAGCATCTTTCTTTTTAAATGGGAGGAACAGCTACTAAGTAACCAAATCATAAATCACATCATTTATTGTCATGGCCTTCACACCATTTATGATGTAAGTCTTTTTATGCCAAAGAACTGGCAAAATTCACATATAAAGGATTCTACTTTGCTTTAAAGAAAAAAGGTAGAATTCAATATTAGGATAGACACAAACACACATGAGACAAGCCTCTGTTTTCTATAAAAACTGTTTCTTCATAAATGTCACTCATTTTGGAAAATAAATTGAAAAATTTCTTCCATTTGATTATCAATGTTCAAGAATAAAAGCAAAGACAAACCTTCCTGATGAAATCATCATGAACATCTAAGCATTATAACTAAACCATAATAATTATTAATCAGTTTGGATTGAAGACAATCAGTTTTTACTTTATTCAAATATATAAATATATGTGTGTATATTGCATATATAAAAAAATTTCATATGCTGTGTTCTATGATCCTCAGTCTACAGCTAAAGAAAATACTATTCTGAGCCCAAGACTAAGTGTTATCTCTAAAAACTCTCTCAACAAACAGGACAAAAATAAGCCCTGCTGTCTTGATAACAGAAACAGCTGAAGGAAATAGGTACTATTACAGAAAAAAGTGAAAATTGAGTTTTCACTCCCCTCCCCGGCCCTCTACCTCATTTTATCAATGGAAAACTGAAGCCAAGAGGTGAATTGCCCAAAGACACATCACTAATTAGGAGTCAAGACTCCCAGTTCCTTTCTTCACACTACCTTTAGGTATATCCGTTATATCATTTCAAATATTTAGTTTTATATTTTTTGTTAGAAGCCATGTAAAGCAATTTCATACATACTATCATTCAAATTGAACAATAACATGAAAAAGCTAAGGAATCTCTCTATTCTTCATAAATTTTTAGTGTTTGTAAACAACAACTGCAGGAAGCATTAACTATTCTATCCCAAGAAAATGTCCCTTTATTATTTTTTGGCTTACTCTAAAAATTAGACAAACCTTCAAATCACTAAGATTTTGAACTACTTAATAGTCAAAATATATTATATTTAAGACCAAATCATCCAAGCCTTTCATTTTTATCCCTGTGATAAGAAGGGGCACTCATATACCACCTTTCCTTTTCCCTGTTAAAAAACAGATCATAACTTCTTGTTACACCCCAATTACATCAGTCTGAATTTTTATATATTGACAATATGAATAGTACCATTTACTTTGTCATATACACCATAAGCAGAAGGACTAAACAAACTTATGGGAAAGGACATTAAGAGAATTCTTTCCTCTCCCAAACACAATATTCTCCATGTCTCTTATTGTCACAATGCTAGATCATATAAGCTCAGTGAACTAAAAAATAAAGGTTAACATATTTCCCTCCCCAGACACACACACACACCCTTTCAAAGCATTGTTCAAAACTTTCATTGTCCAGCTCAGGGGATCTGAAGGCCCAGTTATAGCACATGCAGCTTAAAAATATTTTATGCTTTAAACAGAAAACAAATCCCTCTTAAAAGTATGTTCTACTGACATATTCAGTAACAGAAAGAAAATTGAGATGAG
>PVIY010010725.1:7718-67848 GCA_004026745.1 Myrmecophaga tridactyla | reverse complement strand
AGCATCCTTGCAGATTTGTATTGAATGTGAACCTCTGTCCAGGGTGGTGGACATTTGTGCTGAAGGCTTTCAAAGGCATCCCCGATGAAAGAGGTAATGCAGTATGCTGCAGAACCTTTGGAGACAGAGGTTTACTTGCAGGAAGTTTACTGGGGAATTCTCTCAGCATCAGTACCAGTGGGGGAATGAAGGCAGCAGGATTTAACACTCCTTGACTGCAGACAATTCTAGGAGATGGACTTAGCTACTCTCAGCTGCCAACACTCCCAGCAGCTGGGGAAATAAGTGCTTCAATCCTGAAGGAGCATCTGAATTGCATGTTTGAGCACCCATTATATCACATTAAAACTTTAGAAACAAAGCTATAGTATCTTAGTCCTCCTGTCCTTCCATCTTAACCTGGACAACCTACAATCCATCCAGTAACTACTATCTCACTAGTAAGAACCTACTAATAAAGACCAACTTCTGTATCTTCACATTATAGTCATTATAGTTAGATATAGTAAAAAACTAGGAATACAAGATCTATATATATATGTATACGCTTAAACAATGATATTGAGAGTATTGTAAATTTTAATTTCATCTTTCTAGGGAGCTGTTGAGAAAAATATTTGAATTATATGTAATATAATTCTGAAATCATGTTCTTTCTGTCTACTGTGCAGACTCCTGTACTTCTAAATGGACTCAGCCCCATACAGAGACATACTTTGAAGGGTTGCTTTATGGTACAGGAAAGTATTCAGCCTTTTACTTTTGTGGTGCTCTAATAACAGTTCCCAATTAATTTTGGCATGTAATAACATATTGCGTGTTCACCTGTTCTATCATTTTCTGTACCACATCAAGAGAACAAGATAATGTGGTAATAAGGGCTTTATTTACCCCAATTTAGCACCATTCATCATTATAGGGCACAGATGCAGCTGTATAAAGCAATGCACAAAATTGACAAATGGAGAGTATTGCTAAGAAGCTGTATTTCGTTTCCAAATTGTTTAAATTCTGTGCATGGATTATATATTCTCCGAATGGAATTTTTAAAAATTCAGACACTATTTTAGTTGTTTTTACTTCTTTTCCACATTTGATATTTGCCTTACCAGTCTTATCTGTAAAGTGGAATCATAATATATATCTTGTAGGACTCAAAGAAAAGAGATAATGCAAATGAAAGCTCTTGATGACATGATTGGCATACGGAGCTACTCAATACCTATTTGTTGAATTTGTCATGGTCACCTGAGAGTAATCAACTTTGTGTGCGGTGCTGGAGTTGGGAAAGAGCCAATATAATAACTATTTGCTAATAATTTTATCTGACTATGTTCAATTCACTGTCTCCACCATTTGGCATGTACAGACCCATTTTATGAAAGGACTTACTATACAGTTGATTTTGTAAGAGAAGAAATAAATCTACCTGACTCATAAGAGTATCTCATTTTTGAGACCATATGAAACAGAAAGAGTCCAAGTAGGTAAGCAAATATTTGCGAAATTATCTTTGCTACTCTGAAGTTATAATCAATTAAAATGTTATTATAATTTTATTAAGGCAATACTGTTATTATAATTTCATGATCTCTAGCAAAATACCAGAGATTTTATTAAACACATACTTTTAAAAAGTTCAAGTCTTGGATAACCATTATCATTACTATCTATATGAGAAAACAACTGCATGGGAAAAGATGCGTCCCTTAAAAAAAGTTATTAAAATATAAAGAATAGGGAAAAAACAGAACATTGCATGAGATTGTCAAGTCACCCTTGAGACCCAGCCAAGAAACAATTCTTTCGCTTGAAATTTCCTATCTGCTTCATGAGTCGCTTTTAGCCCTTTTCTGTGGGCCCAAGGAAGCAAGTAAGAATCCATCCCCGTTGCTAAAGCACCCCACATTTTACTAATCCAAATGTTGAGAGTATTAAAGCAATAAAGAAAAAAAAGAATGCTGAAATCCCACATATATGCACTCATTAAAATAATACACATCTCAGATTCTTAAACCAGGCATTTCTGTATTTTCCAAGTGCGATTAGGGGATTTCCCTAAGATATGAATTGAATTTAAATATTGCAATGTGATTCTTTCTAGAAATATCGGCATCTAAAAAATAAAGTAATTCCGTTTATACCCTTAAGTTGCATTTAATTAAAAAATTGTTCTGATATATCAAGAGAGAGGCTAATTAATTAGTATTTTCTAGAGGATTGTGCTTTTGAAAGAAACGAAAGAGCCAAAGTCAGGCTAAACCTCAGGAGACCAGTTTTAAAGAGTTGAGTAGTTCACATTCATATTAAAATACAGAGATTGGCTGGGACTAGAAAACAGCCCAAAGCTTATTTACCACAGAAGTTTGTCATTTTTCTCCCTTTTGACTCCTCTCAATTGGAAAGCACAGATGTTTCCTACATCTGCCTCTCTCCCACTCACCCTTAAATTTTACTTACCAGCTGAACATCAATCTTAATACATCCAAAAATATTCTATCACGGTAATACACTCAGCTGTTGTATTTGATGCATACACTCTTCCTAAAACCATGGAATATTCCAACAGTACTTTGAAAGCTCCCTAAAGACACTAAAAGGATTGTCCCCAGTGGTTATATTTTATATAAAAATTGTATTGTTCTTTTAAGTGTAGATCTAGTTCTTTTTCATACGAATGACTATCTTGGCAGTAAGTAACCATTTCAGTAAGCAATATGTGTCCATCTATATACACATTAAAGCCATCATGAGCAATTTTATTTAAAAAACACAATACACAGCAAAAGAGAAGATGATTTGTTTCTATTAACGGCATTTCAAACACGTATTTAAACAGCTTATCTACTCTGAATTCATTTCTAATAGATCAAATAGCTTCATTCCAAATTTTACAAGGTGTACATGTTTCCACTGTTTTTTCTCAGTTTGCATCACTCAAATAGCTCAAATTACTTGATTCAGGTAAAGCATGAAAATGTGTGATAAAAAATGAAATGGAAGCTGGGACTGGGTGGCCTATAGACCTCAAGAATTCTATCACTTCTGAGTCCATTATATTTTACTATGCTTCAACTATTAAGCATATTTTGCCTTTGCTAAAGTCCTAAGATCTTTCTGGGTGCCTAGCTATTGGTAAATGGTGGGTCTGGGTACCTAGCTATTGGTAAATGGTGGCCTGGCTGACATCTAAGAGAACCAGGGGGCACCTAAAAGCCCAAGTCTGAGTAATTACTTCAAGAATCCTTCCTGTGGAAGGGTACAGTGTGGGGTGGAATCGTGATGCTCCAACTTGCACACATGTGCAGAGAATGAGGCAGTCAGAGAGAGAGAGAGTAGAGCTGAAGAAAGTGCAGGGTTTTCCAGCTTCCTTCCAGACCAGCAATTGTTCTACAGGCCATTGAATGAAGTAGGTGGGGAGGAAATTGACCTTGGTTATAAAGGAGAGCTCTTAATCTTTATTCTCTTGGCTATGTCTCCTCTTGAGTTGGATAGCTCACCGGGTTTCACTTGTTCAGTGTTTGCTTAGTTTGGAGTCATCTTGCCAACCCATTCATCACCGTGTGTGTCTTCACGATGCACCTTTTTGTATTAGCTTTTTCATGTTCTTTACCTTCCTTATCTACTTTTAAAATTATGTTACCTTAGTTTATGGCATCTTAGCAATACTTAAAATCCTTCCTGGATCAAAAAGTTGTCTGTGGTAGTCAGATTCAGTTGTCAGCTTGGCCAGGTAAAGGCACCTAGTTCTGTTGCTGTGGACATGAGCTAATGGTATGTGAACCTCATCTGTTGCTGATTTACATCTGTTGCTGATTTACATGGCTAGGAGGCATGCCTGCTGCAATGAATGACATTTGAGTTAATTGGCTGGTGCTTAAATGAGAGAGCGCAATGTAGCACAGCCCAAGCAGCTCAGCATACCTTATCTCAGCACTTGCAGCTCAGCTCAGACCTTTGGAGATGCAGAAAGGAATCACCCCAGGGAAAGTTGTTGGAACCCAGAGGCCTGGAGAGAAGGCCAGCAGAGATCATCCTGTGCCTTCCCATGTAAGAAAGAACCTCAGATCAAAGTTAGCTGCCTTTCCTCTGAAGAACTATACATTAACTAAATAAATCCCCTTTTATTAAAAGCCAGTCTGTCACTGGTGTGTTTCATTCCTGCAGCTAGCAAACTAGAACAGTGTCTAAGTAAATAGATAACTAATTAGGCAAATGTTCACATCATTTTACCCTGAGGAAGCTGAGTCTAAGAAAGTTGGTCAAGGTCACGTGGCTAGTCCTTTCTGGAAATGGGATGCAAACCTGGCTCCTGAGTCCTGGGCTTCCGGGTGTGGGATGGGATATTCTCTGCTCAAAGGGGTAAAAAGAGAAAATTTGAATTATTTTTTTATTGTCCTTTCTATTTGTCTGCATTGAGCACTGCTCTGGGTGTTTGAAACCTGACCCCCTACCCCTATTCCCAGGAGCAGTGGAAATGCCTTCACATGGTGTCTTCCTTGTCTTCTATAAAGCCTGATTTCTGCATCTCTTATAAGACTGCTCTACCTTCTATTATCCTCAACAGAAGTCCCTCACTCCCCATGCCCCATTCCAACTAGCTTTGTTTCTTTTTTTTAAGTAAATGAGATCACAGGTACTAAAACAATGCTCTTCAAGTTTTAAATGATGGGCTTTTGATCCCTATACATTGCCCTTAGGGTCTGGGAACTTAAATGTGATGTCGGTATTAAATATTTTTGCAAACTAAAATTAGTTTTCTAAAGTTAAGTCCATGAATCAGGGAGCAAACATGTTACTAGTTTCATTTTATTTCCCACTATATTTCAAGTTGTAGCACATATTGACTTATAGTAAATGTTTGCTCATATCCTAGTGTTTTTTGGCAATTGGCCAAACTTTGGGTATTTAATACTTTAAAGGTTCATGGGACATTTCATTAATCTACTTTCTAGGCTCAGAAGAGGAAGTGATATATATTATTTGTTAACAGCACAGATTTGTTACCCTTAATGCATGGTTAGATCTCAGCTCTACCACTTAGCAGTTATGTGCCTCCTTTCTTCACCTAGAAAATGGGGATAACAGCAATAACTATTTTCTAAGGGTTTTTACTTAATACATATGTATAAAGCATGCACATTGGAACACAGTAAGTACTTTACAAAGTTAGCTGTTTTAATTTGTACAAAATTAATTTAAGGTGGCATAAGAAAACATCTGTAGTTAAGATGAAAAGTTTGCTAGAGGAAAAACGATTAAGAGTAGACTTATTTCAAACTCTTGAAAGCATTTTTCTTTTTCTGAATAGTAACCAAGGGAAGTCTATTGTGACATTAGATAGGGACATAGAAAATAAGCCAGGATGGAAAGTGGGGAATAGGGAGCAAACAAATAAAATAAATGGTTTCCCAGACAACACTGCTTTCACATGCCCAAAGGTAACACATGCTTTACAACCTCTTCAGGTAAATCATATCCATGAACCTATGTAAGATAAGTTTTGACAGGGTACAAAATTTAAGTAATAAGATATGTTTTGTCCCTTACACTAAAACTGTAGAGTTCAGAGAAAAACGATATGCAACAACCATGATCATAATTGAAGGGACTAGGATAGTACTGATCATTTTCTACCGGTTTGCTATTTTGCAGGTAGTAACAAACATTTTAAAAAGCTTAAACCCTTTGCCAACATTTCAAAGTACCACTGATAATATTTAGATGGCCACTGCATTTTAAGGAGAATTGGATTCTCGCAGAACCCAAGAGAATCAAGCAGCTGGCTTAGCAGGTTGTCTGAATTTGATCTGAATTGACATCAGGGAGCTGGGAATGCCCAAGGCAATCCTACATTCTGCATCTTTGTGCACTATTTTGACAATAGTGAGAATTCCTGAGTGTTAATCGTTTTCTGACAGTGTTGGCTCTGCTCTAACGCAAAGCGAAAGCACTTACACATTGTACCTTCCTGGTCTTCAAATAGGGCATTTCTTCTAGAAAAACTATTCTGTGGTAAGAATGTCTGTAGCCAGAGCTTTAGCTATATAAAAAATATGTAGCTTAAAAGTTTCGTAGCAGAGAGTGGGCCACGGTGGCTCAGTGGGCAGAAGTCTCACAGTCATGCTGGAGACCTGGATTTGATTCCCGGTTCCTGCCCATGCAAAAAAAGAGTTTGGTAGCAGCATTTCCTCAATAGCCATCATTCTTGGGAGGAGCAGTTATTTTGTAAAATCTTTTTGGTGGATTCCCAGACCATGAGCCAAAAAAAAAAAAAAAAAAAACAAACAAAACTTATTTGTAGAAACTTTTATAAGTATGTAAGGCCGAGTTTTATGTCCATATATAAATGTTAATTTCCTGGATATGCTTTTTTTAAAAAAAACACAAGAAACCTGCAATATGGGTCTAAAACAGGGCCAGATGTCTCTGTGTTACTCACTTATATTTAATAACAATGGCATACAGTTGAAAATAAAGCCCAGATGGCAAACACATTGCACAAATCATCAGATATACTATATAGTCACTTATTGGTTTCCTGAATACTAATACATAATACCGATTATATTTTTTATCTATCCATCAATCAAATAGCAAATACCTCCTGTGTCTTCTGTGAAATAAGCACTTGTCTAGCAGCTAGGATTATAAAAACACATTGCCAGATGTTATTTAACATAATTTACTTTTTAAATTATATACAATAACATATATACAAAGCAAAGAAATAAAAAAGCAACAGTTTTCAAAGCACTCTTCAACAAATAGTTACAAGTCAGGTCCCAGAGTTTGTCATGGGCTTCCATATGATCCTCTCATATTTTTCCTTCTAGCTGCTCCCAAATATAAGAGGCTAGAGGGCTTAAATATTTTTTTATCACCACAATTGACTTTTTTCTTTCATTATTTGTGAAAAATAACAAAACTAGAAATTTCAAAGCACAGCACCACAATTAGTTGTAGAACATATTTCAGACTTTGACATGGGTTACAGTTTCACAATTTTAGGCTTTTACTTCTAGCTGCTCTAAAATACTGGAGACTAAAAGAGATCAATTTGATGATTCGGCATTCATATTCATTTGTTAAATCCTATCTTCTCTGTATAACTCCACCATCACCTTTGATCTTTCCATCCCTCTTTTTAGGGGTGTTTGGGCTATGGCCATTCTAAATTTTTGATACTTGGAGAGTCTGTCACTAATATGGCATAGGGAGATGGAACTATCTGATGTTCTAGAGAGTCTGGGCTATGTTTCAGGACTTACCTGGACCAGAGATCCATCTGGAGATTGTAGGTTTCTGGAAAGTTGCTCTAGTGCATGGAACTCTTGTGGAATCTTATATATTGCCCTAGGTGTTATTTTGGTTTGCCTGGAATGGTCCTGGATGGGGGTTGGCAAGTCATGATAGGTAGCAAGGTCTACCTGAAGCTTGCATGAGAGTAACGTCCAGAGTAGCCTCTCAACTCTGAACTCTCTCTGGCACTGATACTTTATTAATTACACTTCTTTGCCCCTTTTGGCCAGGATGGAATTGTTGATTATGTGGTGCCAGGTCCGGATTCATTCCTGGGGGTCATCTCCCATATCACCAGACAGACTTTCAACCCTGGATGTCATGTCCCACGTTGGGGAAGCGCAATGATTTCACGTGCAGAGTTGGGCTTAGAGAGCGTTAGGCTACATCTAAGCAATAAAAGAGGTTCTCCAGAAGTAACACTTAGGCATACCTATAAGTAGTCTAAGGTTCTCCGCCACCTACATAAGCTTCATGATCGATGACCTGGCTTATTGAATTTTGGGGTGTCACTAAAGTGTGACACAGTATCAGGGTGTTCTTTGATAGTAGGGTTTAATAGTACCCATATTCCTTCTCCCATCCCTCAGGGGACTTTGCCAATACTTTTTGATTATCTGCTTTATTTACTCAAGGATGGGTCCAGGCATTACAATAATCTGTACAGGATTAAAGGACCTCTTTCTTATTCTACACTCCCTGTGTTTCAGTTGTTCAAATTATCTATACAGATAGGTTGAATTAGATTGTGCACTACAGAAAATTTCAGTTTCAAACCAAATAAACCTTTCTTCCATTGGTCTCAGAGAGTATGTGTGGTTCTAAAATACAGACATTGTCTTCCTTACCCCTATGCTCTGAATTACTTTAAACCCAAGTAAGTATACACCATCATTCAGCGATCTGTTTCTCCATCAATGCATCCTTCTGCCACCTGCATTCATTGGGCACCATGTAGAAGGCCCAAAGTCCACCGTCCATCAACATTCTCAAGTTTAGATCATTTCAGTGTTCCCAAGATACCAATAAACACACCCTCTCCAATCAGAAATCTAAACCTCCTCTTAACTCTTGTCCTCCCTGCATTATTTACCTCTTCTGTTGCTATGGTAGTGCTGATGGTTCCTGTGAACATAGCTCACAGCACGCAATAGCAATTTTCCCCCGTACTCTGGGGTTAAACACTCTTTGTACAAGAATCATATCTTTGAAATAAGTCTTGCAGGAACTAATTCATATTTCTAGTGTGAATCAGTGGGGCACATAGGTCTGTAAAACCCCTTTCAATCTTGTTCATCTTCAATATGGTAATATTACTTATAGACCCACTGGAGAACCACCTTCTCTCCTGTCTATTCCCTTTCATTGGAGTTCAACCTCATTAATTAATCTCTAGCTTCTATGTCTCTCTAAGTCTCCTGTATTCTGTAGTATAAGCCTCTGATTATACCTTTACTATGGTCATAAAAGTGGAATCATACTGTATCTATCCTTTTTGTGTCTGGCTAAATTCACTCAGCATTATGTCCTCAAGTCTCATCCATCTTGTCATGTGCTTCAGGATGTAATTTTGTCTTACATTTTGCTGCATAATATTCCATCATATGTATATACCACATTTTGTTGATCCACTCATCAGTTGATGGGCACTTGGTTTGTTTCCATCTTTTGGTGAATGTGAATAATGCTGCAGTGAACATCGGTGTGCAAATGTCTATTTGTGTCATTGGTTTCAGCTCTTCTGGGTGTATACCAAGTAGTGCTATTGCTGGGTCATAGTGCAGCTCGATATTTAGTTTCCAAAGGAACCGCCAAACAGTCTTCCATAGTGACTGCACCATTATACATTCCCACCAGCAGTGCATACGTATCCCAGTTTCTCCACATCCTCTCCAACATTTATAGTCTCCTTTTTGTTTAATAGCAGCCATTCTTATGGGTGTGAGGTGGTATCTCATTGTTGACTTATCTGCATTTCCCTTATAGCTAATGAAAATGAGCATCTCTTCATGTGCTTTTGAGCCATCTGTATTTTTTCTTCAGAAAAATGCCTATTCATATCTTTAGCCCATTTTATAATTGGGTTGTTCTTTTATTGTTGAGTGGAATGATTTCTTTGAATATACAGGAAATCCAATGTGATTTGTGATTTCCAAATATTTTTTCCCATTGAGTTGACTGCCTCTTCACCTTTTTGACAAAGTCTCTTGAAGTGAAAAAGCATTTGATTTTGAGGAGTTCCCATTTAGCTCTTTTTCTTTTGTTGCTTGTGCTTTGGGTGTAAAGTTTCAGAAGCTACCTCCTATTACTAGGTCTTGAAGATGTTTCCTTACATTTTCTTCCAGAAGCTTTATGGTGCTAGTTCTTATATTTAGGTGTTTGATCTACTTTGAGTTAATTTTTATGTAGGGTGTAAGATAGGGGTTGCATTTCATTCTCTTGGCTGTTGATATCCAGTTCTTCCATGCCCTATTATTGAAAAGACTATTTTGTCCTAGTTGAGAGGATTCGAGGGCCTTGTCAAAAATCAGTGACAATATATTTGGTGGTCTATTTCTGCACTCTCGATTTGATTCTATTGGTCAGTGCTTCTATCTTTGTGCTAGTACAATGCTGTTTTGACCAGTGTGGCTTTATAATAGGTTTTAAAGCCAGGGAATGTTATTTCTCCCACTTTGTTCTTCTTTTTTAGGATGCTTTTAGCTATTTGGGTTTTCTTTCCCTTCCAGATGAATTTGGTAATTAGTTTTCCTAAATCTTCAAAGTAGGTTGCTAGAATTTTAATTGCTACAGTGTGGATTCTTTATATCAATTTGGGGAAATTTGACATCTTAACTATATTTAGCCTTCCTATCCATGAGTAGGGAATGTCTTTCCACCTGTTTAGATCTCCTTTTAGCAATGTTATATAGTTTTCTGTGTACAAATCCTTTATGTCCCTAGTTAAGTTCATTCCTAAGTACTTGATTCTTTTAGTTGCTATTTTGAATGGAATTTTTCCCTTAACTGGCTTCTCAGCTAGGTCATTGCTTGTATATTGAAATGTTAACTGATTTTTGCACATAAGTTTTATATCCCACCACCTTGCTGAATTTGCTTATTAGTTCAAGTAACTTTGCTGTAAATTTCTCAGAGTCTTCCAAGTATAGTTTCATATAATCTGCAAATAATGAGAGTTTTACTTCCTCCTTTCCAATTTGGATATCTTTTATTTCTTTGTCCTGCCTGATTGCTCTAGCTAGAACTAACACAGTGTTGAATAATAGTGGTGGCAGTGGGCATTCTTGTCTTGTTCCTGATCTTAGGGGGAAGGCTTTCATTCTCTCTCCATTCAGCATGATGCTGGCTATCAGTTTTTCATATATTCCCTTTATCATATTGAGGTAATTAGCTTTGATTCCTGTCTTTGGAGTGTTTTATCAAAAAATGATGCTGATTTTGTCAAATGCTCTTTCAGCATCAATCGAGAAAATCACGTGATTTTTCCTTTTCAATTTGTTAATATGCTGTATTACATTAGTTGATTTTCTTGACTTGAACCATCCTTGCATTCCTGGTATAAATCCCACTTGCTCCTGGGGTATAATTCTTTTAATGTGCTTTTGGATTCGATTTGCTAATATTTTTGGAGAATTTTTGCACCTGTGTTCATTAGGGAGATTGGCCTGCAGTTTTAATTTCTTATAGCATCTTTACCTGGTTTTGGTATTTAAATGATATTAGCTTCATAAAATGAGCTAGGTAGAGTTCTTTCTTCCTCAATTTTTTGGAAAAGTTTGAGCAGGATTGGTATTTGTTCTTTCTGGAATGTTTGATAAAATTCCCCTGTGAAGCCATCTAGTCCTGGGCTTTTCTTTACAGGAACATTTTTAATGACTGATTGAATCTCTTTGCTTATGATTGGTTTGTTGAGATCTTGTATTTCTTCCTGAGTCAGTGTAGCTTGTTTGTTTGTCTCCAGGAATTTGTCCATTTCATCTAAGTTGTCTAGTTTGTTGGCAATACTATGAACAGTTGTTCATCAATACTATGATGAACAGTTGTTCATAGTATCCTCTTATGATTTCTTTTATTTCTTCAGGTACTGTGGTAACACACCCCTTCCTATTTCAGGTTTTGTTTATTTGCATCATCGCTCCTTTTTGCTTTGTCAATCTTGTTAGTGGCCCATCAATTTTATTGATTTTCTCAAAGAACCAACCTTTGGTTTTATTGATTCTATTGTTCTTTTGTTCTCCCATTCATTGATCTCTGCTATAATCTTTGTTATTTCTCTTCTTCTGTTTATTTTGGGGTTAGTTTGCTGTTCTTAAGTTCCTCCAGGTGTGCTGTTAATTCCTTGATTTTTGCTTTCTTGTTTTTTAATATAGATATTTAAGGCAATAAATTTCCCTCTCAGCATAACCTTTGCCGCATCCCATAAGTTCTGATAAGTTGTATTCTCATTTCCATTCATCTCCAGATAGCTACTGATTTCTCTGGCAGTTTCTTGTTTGACCAAGTGGTTGTTAAAAGTATGTTATTTAATCTCCATATATTTGTGAATGTTCCCATTCTTTGGTGGTTATTGAGATCCAGCTTCATCCCATTGTGATCAGAGAAAGTGCTTTGAATAATTTCAATGTTTTTAAGTTTATAATGACCTGTTTTGTGCCTCAGCATATGAGCTATACTGGAGAATGTTCCATGAGCACTAGAGAATAATATATATCCTTGTGTTCTGGGGTACAATGACTTATATATGTCTGTTAGGTCTAATTCATTTATCAAATTGTTTAGCTTTTCTATTTCCTTATTGATCTGTCTAGTTGTTCTATCTATAGTTGACAGTGGTATATTGAAGCTCCTACTATTGTTGTTGACACATCTATCACTCCCATTTCAGTTTTGCCAATGTCTGTCTCATGTACGTTGGAGCTCCTTGATTGGGAGCACAAACATTATGATTATTATAACTAGTATGTAGTGCCCTTCTTTGTCTCTTATGTCTTTGCATTTAAAGTCTATTTTATCCAATATTAGTATAGCTACTCCTTTTTTTTTATTTCAACTTGCATGGAAAATCCTTTTCCATCCTTTCACTTTCAATCTGTTTGTATCCTTGTGTCTAAGATGAGTCTCTTGTAAGCTTCATATAGCTGAATTATGTTTTTAATGCATTCTGCCAAACTATCGTTTATTTGGTAAATTTAGTCCATTAACATTCAAAGTTAGTATTGAAAGTGCATTTCTTGATTCCATCATCATATCATTTTTACATTATTTGTTGGATCTGTATATTCTTTTCCTTCTTTCTCTTTGTTTTATTCAGATTACCCTTAGTGGTACTCTTCAGTTCTGTGCCTTCCTCCAGACTTCCCTCTCCTGTCTTTTTTTTCCAGCCAGCAGAACTTTGATCATTTCTTGTAGTGCCAGTCTCTTGTTGACAGATTCTTTCAGGACTTCTTTGTCTGTGAAAACTTTAATCTCTCCCTCAGTTTTGAAGGGCAATTTGACTGGGTACAGAATTCTTGCCAGGAAGCCTTTCTCTTTCAGGTTCTTGAATATATCATACCACTGCTTTCTCACCCCCAGGATGCTACTTGAGTAGTCTGAACTCAGTCTTATTTGGTTTCCCTTGTATATTAGCAGATTGTTTTTCTCTTGCCTCTTTCAGTATTTTCTGCTTCTCTCTGACATTTGACAGACTGATTAGTATATGCTCTGGGGAAGGCCTATTTGGTTTTATTCTGTTTCGAGTTCATTGGACTTCTTTAACTTGTATATTTATTATGTCCTTTATGAGGGTTGGGGAGTTTTCCCCCATTATATCCACAACTACTCTTCCTACCCTTTCACTCCTCTCTTCTCCTTCTGGGACCCTAATGATTCTTATATTTGTATGCTTTGTTTTATCTATCATTTCCCTGAGATCCAGTTCAATTTTTTCCATCTTTTTTGCCATTTGCTGTTTTGAGTCTTTGAAGTCAGTTATCCTGTCTTTTATGTCACTTATTCTTTTTTCTGTCTCTTTAAATCTGGTGTTGTGTGCCTCTACTATATTTTTTATTTGGTCAACAGAGTCTTTAATCTCTGTGAAGTCGGCTATGTTTCCATTTATTCCTTCAAATTCCTTTTTATGCTCTTCTACTGTTCTTGACGTTCTTTATGTCATTTGTTATCCCACTTGTTTTATTAAGTAGAGTTGTATGAATATCTCTCATTATTGTTCCAACATTTGTGTCTCCTCTGGTGTTTGAATTTGATCATGAGGCAGGGCTATATCTGTCTGCATTGTGATATGCTTAGTAATTTTCTGCTGTCTTCGTGGCATGTAAATATCTTGATTGATTTACTTTGGGATTGATTTCTTTAAGTAGCCTTGTGTTTGCAGGATGGTTGTACAGCAGGGAGCATTGTACAGGGTGGGGCACTCAATATGATGATTTGTTTCATGGCAGGTATAGGCGCAGGTTGGGGATGCTATGTTGATGCTTGTGAACATGTGTCCCCACCTGCCAGGAAAGATGTAGCTGTGCAGGAGCACCGGTCTGGGGGGCATAACCCTGGTGTGCATTGGTCTAAGACAGGGGGCCCTTTGTGCACGTGCATAGAGCTGTGGCAGCAGGTCGGCATTGTTCCTTCATGGATTGGGGCAGATGTAAGGCATCTTTGCAGGCCAGCAGTTTCTCAGAGCTGGGAAATGTGTCTGGGGGCCGTGCACATGCATGTTTCTAGGTCTGTTGTGAAGTGTGGTTCCCACAGTTGAATGATGTGATTGGGGGCCCATGTGCATATGTAGGCCTAGGAGTGCCCTAAACTGATTTGCAGAGCTCAGGATGGTTGGGCTGAGGCTCAATGAAACCCTATGGGCAGGAGGCAGGGTATCCTGGGTGTGGAGGTCAGTGCCCGCACCCTTTATGCTTTGGCAACAGCCTGCAGGGAACAGACAGGGGGAGGTAGTGCTCAGGAATGGTGCAGTAGAGGTGGGTTGGGCTGCACTTGGTATTGGGTTCTGGGGCAGGTATATGTTCTGGGGGCTGGTGGGGTGGGGCTGCCTGGAGTGTGTGGAATTGGAGCAGGTGACGATGGGGGGTTCTGGTGCATGGGGTGTGGGGTGAGTCACCAGTCATGGGGCTGCACTCTTGAGGGTAGCATGCCCAAGGAACATGGCCTCGCTTACTTCCTAGTCCCTGGCTCCTGTCTGTGCACTCCTGCAGGCTCCACGCATCTGCACCAGGCTTGAGCCCTCTACCTCTAAGTTTCTCAGCCTCTGCAACAAGGGCTGTTGCATGTGGTACAGAAGGCTCTCCCAGGTCAGCTGCACTCCTGAATTGCTGCCTCAGTTGCCCTCCTGTCACTTCTCTGACTGTTCCGTGGAGTAAGGCTAATCTCGAGCTACTCTCTTCGACCATCTTCCTGGAAGACCCCATAATTTACTTTTATCTCTGGTATCCTTAGTGTTTAGGCTTCCCTATGAAACTCAGGGGTTTCCTGAAATTGTTTTAAAAAATGATCCAAAACCAGAGCTGGGTTTGCCATGGTGGTTGGCACAACTAAGTGGATTACTGGATTCAGTTCATGCATCATGGTGGCTATTACTTATTGTCAAGTGGTGGTTGATGAATCATAAATTTAGAATTCTCAGAGAACTTTAGAGTTGACCCATGTTACATTTTACATACTGGAAAATGTGAGACAAATGATTAAGTGGTTTCTCCAGAGCTAGGCAACTAGTTAGGATCATAATTGAGCCTTAAACTTCAGGCTATTGACTTGCTGCCCAGTGTTCTTTCTAGTCTTTGTGTTACCTCACCACAGAAATACAGTGAGAGTAAAAGGGGCAACAAGAATGAGGGTGCAATAATTTGGGGTATGTTGCTGCTATTAGCAAAAGATGGGATGAGGAAAGTGTTAAAGCATCATCAGTGTGCCACTTGGTTTATTTGTTCTAGAATGAAATGATGGGGGTAAGGAAATCAAATCTGGCTCCACAGTGTATCTCAATGGAGCTCTGGCTGATCTGGGATCACCTATAGAGTCTTGAGATCTCGGGACATCATTTTTCTAGATAGAACATTTACAGGGTCACTCTGGAAAGATAAAGATATCCTAAGATCTGCTTTAGACACCTAAAATCTATTACACATTGGACATACAATATAATCATTATTAATACATTCAATGGGCAATTAGTATTGATATAAAGATGAAAATATTTAACTTGGGTACACAGATGGGAATCTATTGGCCAACATAGTTTTGAGTTGTCTTCTGAGAACATACCAGTTCACAGGGAAGCCTGGACCCCAGTGGGATTCTCCAGAAATGTTTTATATGGAGAGAATTCTCTGAGGTTGGTGGTGTTGGGAAGCTGGGCACAATCAGAGGAGACACCAGAGTTCAGAGCATAAGCTGCCCCATAAAGAAAAGAGGCTCAAGTGAAAATCATGCATTGCCAACACTCAACCCCTAATAAATAGTGTATTGGTGAAATACAGTTACTTTGTCCCTTGAAGAGGCCCAGAATAATCTTTGCTACACTGGTTTAATTTCGGTGTTTATGCTGCTATTGTTTGTCCCATTAGCTAATGATCATTAAAGAGTGTCCTTAAGATGAAGGAGAAGGTATGATTTTTTTCTAGTAAGTCTAAGAATCAAACCTAAGGGCAAAGAAAGGTAGGAGTAGACCTGTGTCACTGAAAAACAATATGCAAATATGCTCCTGAGTACTGTGAAGGAAAAGGCCAGTAGTACCATGCAACCAGTCCTAGCTAATCAACATGCAGGGAGCTTTTGCGTGTGGTCACTTGGGCACCAGTCAGAGCTCCCTCCTGCTCTTCTACCCCTCCCACTAACACCTGCATCCCCTGCTTGTAAGGAGCCACTCAAAACAAAGGGCCAGGTTGATGAGCTGAGTGTCAGCTACTCTGTTATAGTTCTGCTAGTACCTACTCCCACAAAACCGGAACAAATGAACTTTTGCAAGGCATTGGTCTATCTGCCCTAAACAGGCCCTTGGGAATGGTAACTGATTTTAAAGATTATGAATATTTTTGAGTATGGACTCAGAGAGAAGGAATGACTTCAAGATTAAATATGTGAGATCCTTGCACATCGTCTTGTTTTGAAGATTTAATGCAGTCAGATAAAGTGCATATCTTTGCAAGTTTTGATGGTTTAAGTGTTATGTGCCAACTTGCCTGGGTTGTGGTGTCCTGTTGTTTGGAAAAGAAAGCACTGGCTGATTGCTACCGTGAGGCTATTTCATGGATTTAAATTATTAGTAATTTGATTGCATCTATGGCTGACTGATTACAACTCTAATCCACTAAGGAGAGTACCTTCAACAATGAGCGTAGTCTCGTTGAATCAGTTGAAGGCTTAAAAGGATAACTGATGATTTCAGCAGTCAGAAGGAAGAATTTTTGTCTCATTCAGACAGGCAGCTTCTCTTGGGGAATTCATGAAAACTTTCAACAGAGTTCCCAGCTTGTGACCTGCCCTACAGAATTTGGACTTATCCATCCCCATAGCCCTATGAACCAATTCCTAGAATAAATATCTCTCTCTCTCTCTCTCTCTCTCTCTCTCTCTCTCTCTCTCTCTCTCTATATATATATATATATATATATATATATATATCTGTTCTGCTTCCCTGGAGAACCCTGGCTAATACACAGGTCCTGCCAGACAATCCATTGTTTTGACTTTGACCTCCTTAGGACCTCTGCTGAAAGCATTGAGAAACAGCTCACATGAATATTCTGTTACTCAAGCAATCATTGAGCTCATGCTCACCATGGGTTTTATGCTGCCCTGGTCACTGCTGCAACCCGTAGGTCTAAAAGCTTTGATTTTTTTTTTATAAGCACATGTTCCAAGCCTGATCTTCCTTAATACCTTTTAGAACAATTAACCTTACTTGGAAAATAGCATTTTTTTTGCCAGATGGTTAAAAAATTTATTGCTTCTCACTAAGATCAAACAAATAATCCAAGAAAACATTGTCTTTTTAAGAGAGTGAAAACTAAATTCTTGTTTTTTTGTGAAGATACATCAGATAAAAAACTTAAAAATCTTATAAAACTATAAAATCTTAGCCAACCTTAGCCACAATCAATAAAATTCACTTCCAATAGGACTTCTACAACTTTCTATATCCATCCATTTTGTCCTATACATTCCTGTTTCTCATTCTGCAACAATCAATTATTTTCCTTTAGGGGAAAAAATACTCTCTTTTTCCTTTACAAAAACACTTCCTGCATACTTTACGTATTAAAATTACCGGAAAAGATCCTGAAATCAATCTTCAAGCCAACATCCTACAAAACACTACTCTCTTTCATTTGTTTTACTTTCTTTTTTATGAAAAATAACATATATACAAAACAAACATTTCAAAGCATATCACAACAATTAGTTGTAGAACAGATTTCAGAGTTTGGTATGGGTTATAATTCCACAGTTTTAGGTTTTTACTTCTAGCTGCTCTAAGATACTGGTGACTAAAAGAAATATCAATATAATGATTCAGCAGTCATACTCATTTTTGAGACCCTACCTTCTTTGTATAACTCCACCATCACCTTTGATCTTTCTCCCACTCTTTAGAGGTATTTGCACTATGTCCATTCTAAAATTTTCATGTTGAAAGTGGCTGTTGATAATATGGGAAAGGGGAATGAAACTAGTTGATGTCCTGGAGAGACTGGGCCCTTTGCATTTCAGGACTTATCTGGTCCAGGGACCCATCTGGAGGTTGTAGATTTCTGAAAGTTACCCTAGTGTGTGGAACCTTTGTAGAATCTTATATCATACCCTAGGTGTCCTTTATGAGTGGAAGAAATAGTTTTGTTTGGAGTTTGGCAAGGTATGGTAGGTAGCAATGTCTAACTGAAGCTACATTAAAGTGACCTCGGGGTCTCCTCTTGTCTCTATTTGAACTCTTTTAGGCACTAATACCTTATTTGTTATGCTTATTTGCCCCTTTTTGGTCAGGATGGAATTGTTGATCCCACAGTGCCAGGGCCAAACTCTTCACTAGGAGTCCTCTTACCCCTGGATGTCATGTGTCATGTAGTGACATGGGTAATGGTTTGACTTGCAGAGTTAGGCATAGAGATAGGGAGGCCACATCTGAACAATAAAAGAGGTTCTCCAGAGGTGATTGTTAGGCATACTTGGAAGATTTTATTTCCACCTCAAGGGAGAATAACCTCAATTGTTTTGATCAGGTCAGGTTTGGTTGTAAGGAACTGGACTCCATAAGAGCAAGAACCATGCCACCTTATTGGTTATTATCATGTATGTGGCTCACTAAAATGGGTGCTCAATAAGTGAATGAGTGAACAGAATCCTATTACAAGTAGTTCAGGTGAAAAGAGATGGACTGGATGGATACAAAGTTCAATGAAAGGACATGTTGAAAAGTAACATCTGGCCTCAGAGTGCCTGGTATGTTTAATCCATTAAGCTTTCTGCTGATGAGTCTCTGTGACCCAACATGCCTCTGGCTGGAATGAGGTGGTTGCAGTGCCCATGATGAATGAAGAAAACGAGAAGCATTCTTGAATGGCCTGGCCTGGACCAGGACCCAGGTGTTGGGTAATTGTGGGAAATAATATAAAAAATGTAATCAATGCTATTGGGAGTGTTTTTGGTAAATCTTATTTAGACCATTCAGAAGGTGGTTAGAAGGATTAACTCTACTGTTGCATTGTGCAACTTTCTTGAAATGATGGTTTTTCCAAATGAATACATTGTATTCCATTGGTAATATTGCAAAAGAGACATCATTTGTCTTATGTAAGTTACCCTTTTTGATAGCTTTGTAAGTTTGAAAATATCGTTGCATAGTTTGAGGGAAAAAAATTCAGAAGGTTTGGAGTACTTTTTGAGTACATGGACAACTCTGAGTTCCTGTTTTTATCATCTATGTTGAATGTATTGTATCATATTTTGTGAGATGCTCCATGTACATCACCCAAGAGCAATAGATGTAACAA
The DNA here is from genome assembly GCA_004026745.1 of Myrmecophaga tridactyla. Classification (NCBI taxonomy): domain Eukaryota; kingdom Metazoa; phylum Chordata; class Mammalia; order Pilosa; family Myrmecophagidae; genus Myrmecophaga; species Myrmecophaga tridactyla. The sequence goes on along the minus strand of PVIY010010725.1, from coordinate 48,556 downwards.
TGACTGAGCTTAGATTGAGCAATCATGCAAATCATTTAACCTTATGTTCTAAGATGCATATTAAAGTATTACAATTGTAATTGTGTGTTTAAAAACACATGAAGAAAAATTGCCAGTTGCAGCTTCTATTAGATACTGCTTTGCTAGTTGACTATGGCTCAACAGAAAGTGTAATTTGTTAAGCCAAATGGATAGTTTTGAATTTATATTTATTCACATAATATGCTTAAACAATCCTCAGACATTTCAGTTGTTGTCTTTCAAAAGTCAAAATGAATTCTAAACTTTTCTCATAGATTTTAATTAAAATTGGCGTGCATACACAGGAACAATAGCTTTTAGTCTCTCTGGGATAAAATTGCTGAACTGTTTTCCATAAGTGTCCTGAACATTTAGTAAACTAATTAAGATTTTTAAAGTATTGAAAAACAGAGGATCATTCTGTACCCAGTTTAATAAGAAGATAAGATGATTTCTAATTAGCAGATTACCTTTTTTCATATAAACAGATATTTCCTGCGTTCTTAAAAACAAAACAGGTTGTTCTTTTTGATTGTAACATTTCCTCTGCAATCTTATTTCCAAGTTGAGTTTAGATGATTCTAATCTATCTAAAATTATGAAGCTATAAACTTCACCTTGTGCTTATATGCATTGTTGCCATTTCTAATCAGATAATACTCTGGCAGAAATTGCTCATGTGGGGAAGAGAACAGATATGGATATTCCCATGATGTTAAATACTAAATATTCTCAACCAAATATACTATTTTTAAATTTGTTAAGGGTTTATTATTTGAGCCTAATAAAATCTGTTTTTTTTTTTTTCTGGGCGGCTGCCGTGGCTCAGCAGGCAGAGCTCTGACCTGCCGTGCTGGAGGTCTGGAGTTCGATCCCTGGTGCCTCCTGCCCATATGCAAATAAAAAAAAAAAAAATCTGTTTTCATCTTATTAGGCTATACATACTTTTATTTTAGCTTTTACTGTTTTATTTTATTGAATATATAAGTGAGAATATTTTCTACTAAGAGATCCTCAGTATCCTTATAACATTAATAATCTTTCTTTTTGTTTTTGTTTCTCAGGAAATATTCTTATGAAACATATCTGTATGATTGTTATATAAGAATAAACTCAACTTAATTGCCCCTACTGTGCAGTCATTCAAATAAGTGGTAGAAATATTTATTTCAATATCACTTAACAGTTTTTTTCCAAAGCAGAATTAATATTCTCATTTTAATTGTTTGTAGGTGGCTTTCACAGCTGCATTAAAATATTCCTTGTTGTTTGGGAATAGAAATTAAAATTCTTGAATTTGATAATTGTGTCATTTTTTTGTATTCCTTAGTTTTGCATCTGTAGACTAATAGTCCTATTTTTCTTTTTCATGCATTATTCTGACCTTTAGTATTTGTCTGTAAATTGTTGAAACTTATTATGAGATTTAGTTCAGTTACCTTCTAAAATGATCTATTACGTGTTGTAATGCTTGAAGAGTGTACTTTGCAGGTAATATTTGAAAATTTTTTCTACTTAAAATATAGTGTATGCTATTTATTTTACAGTAGATGAATGTGTTTTTTTTTTAATCTAAAGTATAGGTTAGATGGATTCTATATAAAATCTCCTCCTTTCCTCCGATATGAAGCTATAATAAATAGAGTTTTGGGTGTTTGAAGAAATGGATATTTGGCCACCTGCAGTGAGGCTTTTGGAAAACCATATTTGTGGCAACTGTGTTACCGATTGGTGTTGACTAGGAAAGATTTGTGTTACTCCTGAGCTTGCCAGCCAAAGAAGTTCCTATCTCAGACTAAAGCTTATGTAAAACTTCCAATGGAGGTTAGCATCCGTGAGGGTAAATTTGAATATATTCGTCTGAATATCCAAAAGTTAAGGCTCTCAGAGGAAGTGTACATGTGCTTATTAGGCACTGCAAATGCTATGTTTCCAGCTATGCATCAGACATGTTAAAATCAGTTAACTTTTTTAAACTAAAAAAAATTTTTAAATTATAACCTACACACAGAAAAGTACCCATATTTTAAATGTATGGGTTCTGTCTCCCAGGAGCCCCCAGTGCAATGCCTCCCAAACACGCACGTACAAGATGTTTAAGTACTAAAGCCACTAGTGTTCCAACTTCTATTATTTTTTATTAAATTTGCCTGCTATTTTGAAGTTTATGTTCTTGGTGAGAGTTGCTCTTCTTTAAGCTACTTCAGTTGTAGCCAGAAAGAGAACTCAGCTGACTGTTTTTTTTTAATGGTTGAGTTTTTAAAATTTGAATTGTTGTAACATATATATAACACACAATTTCCCATTTTAACTGCTATCATGTGTGCAATTCCACGATATTGATTTTATTTGCAATATTGCGCTAGCAACTGCTACCACCCATTACCAAAACAGCTTTCTTATCCACCCCAATAGAACTCTGTGCCCATCAAGCAATGATTCTCCATTTCATCCCTCCCCACCCCACTCAGCTCCTAGTAACCTGTAATCAACTTTCTAAATCTATGGATAGCTTCCTCTAGATATTTCATACAAGTGAAATCATGCAATATTGATGCTTTTCAGTTTGGCTTATTTCACTCAACCTAATGTTGTCACGGTTCATCCGTGTTGTGGCATGTGTCAGAATGTCATTCCTTTTTACAGTTGAATACTATTCTATTGTATGTACATACTGCATTTTATTTATTCATTCATCTGTTGATGGACGCTTGAAGTGATTTTGGCTGTTGTGTATAATGCTGCTATGAGCATTGTTTACAGAACTCAGTTAACTTTTTATGTTACCATTTTCTCCATAAAATAGAGGCACGGGAGAGCAGGTGGGAGGAAACATCTGCTTTTCATTTATCTCTACAACCTGAGCAACAAAACCATGCTTTCAGGACCTTACTTTGAATTTTTTTTTTTTTTTTTTTTTTGCCTGGGCAGGCACCGGGAATCGAACCCAGGTCTCCAGCATGGCAGGTGAGAACTCTGTCTGCTGAGCCACCATGGCCCACCCTGAATCCTTTTGTGATGTGCTTCGTGAAGTTTTTCAAAACATCTCATTTTGGTTCTTTACATATTTATCAGATACCCTTGTTTTGTGTGGTTTTAGTAATAAAATGGAAACAATTGAAAATGTTAAAAAAAAATAGAGATTTTTGTTGTTGTTGTTTGGTTTGGTTTGGTTTTAAGAAGTAGTCTTCCCTCTAATTTTCTTTTGGGCTTAAGTGACCAATGACAACACACTGGGAAGAGTGGTGGACATTGAGGTAGATGGCAGTAGCAAGCCTGGGCTTTACAGCAATTGAGTCTGAAAATCTTAGATTCTGACAGTCAAAATGAAGTTTAGAACACTAAGACAAAATGTCTTTGTTGATCGTTTTTTAGAGGAGAGGCAAGGGTAGTTCTTAGGGCTGAGGTAGAAAATAGAGACCCTCCAGCCCCTCTAAGACATTTGAAAGTAACTCTCATTAACCTCGTGGTTAGAATACAAATTAGAGTTCCTGCTTTGCAAAGCTAATTTATAGTCGGCGACAGGAGTAAGGATTCTTGCTGTTACCCACATTGATTTGAGGTAGAAGTAAGGCTGCAGACTTTCTTTCCCAAGAGAGCTGTAGGATCAGACAGAATGTTTCATAGTTCCCTATTTTAAGCAGAACCATTGTCTAGCCATGCTTCTTAGCCTTCTTTTGGGCTATAGACCCCTTTGAGACTCTGATGAAAGTTTTATGCTTTCTTCCCAGAAAGATGTCTATGGACAACATAGCCACACAATTGAGATACTGGCTTAGTTTACAGGCCCCCCTTAGGCCAATTCATGAACCCCTTTAGGGGTCCCTGAGTCTCACCCTAATATTTTTTATTCTAAATTCTTAAGTTCCCCAGCGGCAACAATCTGGGAATGATGGGGGTTTAGATCTTATTACAGTTCTCTAGGGAAGGACACTACACAGCCTTTGTCATTTATCCTTCTGTGATTGCATCATTCTCCTTTGATACTTTTGTTTTCTCTCATATCTAACCCCAAATTATCCTACTTCAAGTTGGTTTCTTCTTGTTAAACAGAAGTATGTTGCTTTGGAACATTGGCCAATACCTTTCTAGCGGGAATTAAAAAAGAAAGATTTCTTTCTATACATGAAGACAGTAATTGAGCCAACCTTTAATTGCTTTTCATTTTGAACTTGACAGAAACAGTGCAGCCTTTACCTATTTGTTTTGTTTTGTTTGCAGAAAACTCCATAGCTGCAGTTATTACTACAATTATTATTTTAGCTACTCATTGCACTAGTCAGGACAGACTGCGTTATTCTGAATTAAACCCAAAATCTCGATGATTTGACCCAACAGAAGTTTATTTCTTACCCTGGCTACATGTCTAAGATAGATTGGCAAGGAGGTTTTGCTCATTGAAGCCAATCTGGGACTCAGGGTTACTCATGCTCTATCTCAACAAATGCTGCCATGATTATTTCAGGAGGGAAAACGAATGTAGTGAATCAGGGACAGGTTCTCAAGTTTTTGCTCAGAAGTGACACATATCACCTGTGCTCAAATCCAGTGGTCAAAGCATATCACGTGGTCATGCCTGACCTCAAAGTGATGATTGTGCAGAAAGAGGAGAGTTGAGAGTATTGGGGAGACAGCAGCAATCACTACCACAATCCTGTCTGGATTCCCTTCCAGTTTCTCCCATCTTTTTTGGAGATTTGATTGACGTTGAGTAGGACAAGGGGACTTAAGTAATTTATTTGGCGGGGAAGAAATCCTCCCAAATAATTATGCCACGTAATGCACCCATCCATAAAATAAATAAGTGCGCAAAGGCACCTAGTGAACTTAAATAAAATACAAATGGGAGTCCGTGAATTTAACACTGATCCATTCTTGTTAGTGTTATATCACCCTGGCTATCTACATTCTGGGCCTTGTAATCGCACATGCACTGTGACTTCAATTATGTAGGAAGATGAGACTCTCTGCTCAACTTTAAAATTCTTATCTAAGACACGCTCTAGGATCAAAGTGAAAAAAGAGTAAATACGGTAGCCAGAGTATATTCTGGTTTTGTCTTACAGATTGTAAGTCAAGCTTTCTATGGGACTGTCAAGGGAATGATTGGATTGTGGCTTCATTTTTCACCCAGCAGAACTGATTCCTGTTGTCCCACCAGGGGGTGACACGTTGAATGATGATAAACTTGAAAAATCTCCTTGGTCATTTTCCTCTTCACTTTAGGGCATCCTTAGTGTTTTGTATTGTTCTTTCAGCCTGACCATTTTTTTGAGGGCAATGAAGTGTCATCATGACAGATTTGATGAGATCTTACTCGACAAAGTTCTTTAACACATTTGAAATAAATGCAGACCCACTGTCAGGAATAATGGCATCTGGCGAAAGCCACTGGTACCAATCTGTGATTGTTGAAGCAGAGACATTACTAGTAATTTCAAGAAGATAGCCACAACAAGTAAGAAATTTTAATCCCTGCAAAATATATAGGAATGTTTAACGAATTCTTCTTGGACACTTACCATAGAAAGAATAGGTGCCTTGATGGATTATATTGAGTGGTATTAAAGTGGCAACAGTCTCCTAAATAACATGATTGAATTCAGGCTCTAGATATAATTATTAGTGTATGTATCATCATTCAAAATATTCTTGGGTAAATTAGTATAATAATATGATGAAATATATGAATTTTCTCTTCTGGCCAATGGAATTTAAGAAGGAAAGCTTTTGTTTGAAATTAGAGCCTAAAGCATGTATTTGGGAAAATGTGGGAGTCAATTGGCTGCTGTGCTAACTCATGTGAGGAAATGAAGAACCTAGAACAGTCTTGAGAGTATTCCTAGCTAAGGAACCAAAAGAGAAACAAGACCCCCAAAAAGAGCTCAAAGTGCATTTCCCACAAATAATGAAACTGGAGGACAATATTTCATGCTGTCAGGATGGATAGGTTATAAGGGGGTACTTTTACACCGTGACAACTAACAGTGGGATGATGGATTTTATAAAGCAGGGAATGCCAAATTCCAGTTAATAATCACTATCAGGAAAAAGGTTTAACGCGAAATCTATTTATGTTTCAGATTAAGGATTATTTCCAGTTGCCTATAAGCAGTGCTTCGATGTTGGTGACCCTGCCCACAGTTTCACAGCTTTCTTTTCATAGGATCCAGACTTTACACCTGCAAGGAATGGTCACGCTCTGTGTAGATATTTTTCCCCCTTAAAGAAACTAAAATTTTGCTCTTCGAACTAACTTCTGGCAAATTTTGGGCTAATTTTCCACTTTGAACTACTTTAGCCTTTATTTCGTGTAATAATTTAATTTTTCAGTATCTATCATATTTTAGGTTCTGTCGCAGGTCTTTCTTTCCTTATACATTTTCTGTTTTTCTTTTCTTTTTAATGAGAAAGTAGATTGATTCAAATTAGGTGAATCAATAATAATAAATATATTACTATATTAAGGGGCATGAGCCTAGGTTTGTGTGACAATAAAATCCATGCTCTTATTACTAGATGAAACTTTCTCTTGCTTAAAGTCTGATGGGATTAAAGAGAGAGGTGGCATTTAAATAAGGAAGTAGTTCCTTCTTACAATCTGCATTTAGCCCTTACTTTCTTCGTAGGTTTGAAGTATTTCTTATCAGTTTTCTTTTTGAAAGGTCTTAACAAATAGTCCCCAGACTAAAATAATTTTTAAAGTAGCTTGTGAAATGTTATTGTTTAAGTAGGTATAGTGGACCTAACCAGCAGTCTTCAGCATTGGCTTTAGGTAGACCAAAGTATGATAGTATAGAATTGGTTTGCAATCTTAATTTGAAAGCATATTGGCAGACAAGTTTTGTGAATTGTGCTGAGAGACTATTAGACCTGTCAAAACAATTCATAAAATTCTGATTTTTGAAAGGGAAATTAAAAGTTAAGATGATGGAAAGATTACATTCATGCATTTGCAGGAGATGAATGACACCGACAGGCTGACTTTGAAAGCTAATGAGAAGGCTATTTTACAAGCAAGTTGTTCAAAAGCAGTGTCATAACAACAACAACAAAAAAAAACAGATAAAATAAAAGAAGGACAGTACGACGGTGGCTCAGTGGCAGAATTCTTGCCTGCCATACCAGAGACCCCGGTTCCATTCCTGGTGCCTGCCCATGCAAAAAAAAAAAAAGGGGGGGGGTGTCATCAAGTGAAATGTGTTGGGTGCTGCCTTTGGAGAGGTGATCTACAGCATGGAAAGAAGGAATGCACCCATTTTGGTTACAAAGTTGGGCTGATGGTGGCACATCTCTTTGACTACTTTTTGACTCGCTCTCCTTTCCTTTGTCCAGGATAAAAGCAGCTTTTGACTATGAAGAACACTGTCCAGACTTGGCTTCCAGCCATGCATGTGCTTGATATGATTTTAAATAATAATAATGGTATTGGGCACTATGGTTAACAGGCGTATTTACTTTAGATTTGTATTTACTTAGGTTTTGCAGTTTAACCAGCCAACATCGAACAAAACCTGCCTAATTTGAGCCTAATCAAGTGTTGTGCTTTCAAAAATAGCAAGTAGAATTAAAAGGTTATGTAATGTATTACTTTTGAAAAAGAAAAATAGCCCTTCTCTTTTCCTGTGCTTTTGTCACCACTCTGCTGTTAGGTATGTACTGACCAGGATATTTTGTCATAGCCTTACCTATTATATATATTTAAACCATTTTATTATGAGATAGCAAGTTATTAGTTTCTTTTAACCGTTTTTTTTTTTCTTTCATAAATTGTAAAGTGGAATCTAAACTAAGCCGGTTCTTTTAATCACAGAGTAGCAGTCTCTGGAAGGTTAGCTAATTGATGATTAGTTTGTGGTGATAATGTGTTTTATTACCACCTTAAAAATAAAGAAAAAAAATGATATTCTGAGTACTGCTATGGAAAATTAAATAAACTGCTTGTCATTTTCTATTCTTTAGCCTTTGTAACCATCTTTCTTTTGGATGGTGCATTCTGTAGCTTTTGACACTTGTGTAGGTGGAAAAGAAAAGAAAATGAATAATAGAATCTGAAGGGGTGAAGGGAATGTGAGTCTTACAATGATTGTTAGGCTGTACAAAAGGCTTTAAAGCTGCTTTGTGGTGCCTTAGCCTGTATCAGTTAACATTTTATCTTTTCTCTGTTTTTATGTTCTAAGATACAGGAGTGATTTTAAAAATCATTCAAATTATCACCATCCCTTTCTCCCTCCCCCCACATCTTTTAGCTCCTGGCCAGTCCTATTCACTTCTTTTATTTAATTTTCACAGTCCTCTCACTTTTATGAGAAACAGAATGAATTCTTATATGCCAAGGAAGACACTTGGGAAAAAAAAAAAACTTTACAAGGCAATACAAGTTGACCTGAAAATATGAAAGAAAAGATTTTTATTTAGTTCCTGATGAGTATAAATATTAACTTTGAAGTTGGTCCACAGTTCTCTGATGGTCTGTCTAGTTTTTTCTTTTTTTTTTAAGTATATCTCATGTAGTAGAAGAGCGGTTTAGTACGTTTTCAACCTAATATGTTGCAATATCTTAGAAGTGAAATGAAGGTTTCTAAAGCAAAGAAATATTAGAATGAAAGCAAACCATTTTCTGGAAAAAAAAAAGAACTTCTCATTTTGTATTATTCAGCTAAACATAGTAAGGAAGTAGCTAAACAGTTCATTCATGAAAATGGAAGTGCCATCAGTCAAGAGATGCTGTACAGATTATATAAATTGGTCAGTAGTCTCAGGTTTGTGCACGTGTGCAGTGGAGACTGCACCGTGTTCTCTGTGATATTCAAAGCTATCACTTGGCTGAATTCGCTGAGAAAATTGTCCCTCCCTCCCTGCCTTCGTTTTTTTGTTGTATTTTTTTCAACCACCTGTAACAGCATGAAATATCAAGAAAATAGTGCCCTCTATGGGTGGAAGCACAGAATGCATCTTATTCACAGGAATCCGTGCATTTGATTGATGACACAGGCCAATTAAAATGATACATTTCATGTATTTTTTATCAACAGTTTGTTGGTGAGGGAAAAATAAAAAGAGAGAGAAACACTCAGATTGCCTAGCTCTATCCCTGATGTTTCGTTAAATCACGAGGTTCATTAAATCCTCACACAACCATGTCCCTTAGCCACCTCCAGAGAATGATCAAGCTACACATACAAAAGGAGAGACTCGAGCCCTTGTAGTGGGTTGTTTCTCTGTTTGTGCAGATTGGCACCCAGCTGGCTACATAAAATTCACCAGGGCTCCGTGTTAAAAATGGAAATCCCAAGACCTTTCCTCCAGGGATATTGATGCGGGATGTCTAGCCAGGTCATGAGAATATCAGATTTTTATCAAGAAGCACGAGTGACTGCGCTACACTGCAGCCTGGGGGAAGCAATACCTCTTCTGATGGAATGGCTTCTTTTGCTTTTTATTTTTATTAGAGAAATTAGAGAAATTTTTCTTTACAGAAAAATCATGCAGAAAATACAGAGTTTCCATATTCCACCCTATTATTAACATATTGCATTAGTGTGGTACATTTGTTACAGTTGATAAAATTGTATATTATTATATATTTATTATTATACTAATTGTACATCATCGCTGTCCTATTAACTATAGTCCGTGGTTTACGTTGGGGTTCCCTGTTTGTGTCATATAGTCCTACTTCCTTTTCTTTTATTTTTGATTACTGACAGAGTAAACGATTTCTTCCCTTGGTGTATCCTGAGACTTCTGTCACCTGCTGCAGAACTGCCCCTCACTAGAGCCATGCCAAGCACATTTTCCCGTGTGATCAGCATGCTGTCAAAAACATCGGACCTATATGCAGCTGACACATGGACCAACTCCACAAACATATGAAGTTACAATTTAAATGCAACTTCTTCTGAATACTTATAAAAGTACTTTTCTCTGCTCTCTACCATATCTGATAATGTGCATTGGCCTTTGATACTTTCTCTTTCAGCCTCAGAAGGTAAACCATTCTGCCAGTATTATGATGTCTCATATTAAAGGGCACCCATGATCTCAAAATCATGAAGAAAACTGTTAGCCCCATCTTTGCTTCTCTTATAACCTACCAGTGTCTGGCATTTCCCTGTCTTTTCTTTCTGGCGCTTTTGGGAGACATGACATTGAAGCTCTGATTTCAGAGGAGGTGCAAGAATCTGAGATCAAGGTCTCCTGGCTTGTAATTCTAGAAGCCTTTGGGATAAGCAGGTGACAATACCTGGTAAAGTCTAGAGAGAGGTTATGAATTAGACTCCAATGGAATCTATGCTAACTTAAGTTGTTTAGAAAATTGAAAAAGAAAATTAAAATCTTGTTTCACCTATTTATTAAAAAATAAATAAATTAGGCATACCCTTTTGCTCTTGTAACTTTCAGAGAGGCATGCAGCTTACATTGCTCCCCTTGGTATTCTTTACCTGCTACAGCAGCGGTGGGTTTTAATGTCACCCTGTGCTGTAGGGGTTGATATGCCTGCCTCTGTGCTGTGTCAGGTAATTGAGTGTGTCCATCGATTCACTTCACTCCCTCTCTTTCTGTGTTTTGTTTTTAGGTAAGTACTTTTGGTGTTCCTCTTCCTTAATGTTGAAAGAAAATGCACCTGCCTGATGCAGTACAGCTGGCTTTAAAAATCCAAAAAATAAAAGAAATCGGTAAGGAATGGCACGCTACCTGGTAACGGTAAGATTCTTGTGTGGTGTCTAAACACCTCTCTCTTTTCTTAGGAAAGGGACTAACTGGAGAGGAAGGCAGCGGGCATGGGGCGTCGTTGCTGTGAGAGAGGACAGCTAATGTTCATGAAATATTCATTCACACCTGCCTAGTGGTTAGGTGAACAGAGACAGTTCTCATTCCCAGGCTGGAAGATATCACTTACATGCAGTTTTCCATTTTTTTTGGGAAAAATCCCAAATAGAAACAGATGTGGGCACGGCTGAGGATTTTGTCTGTCTGGTCTTTCTTTTTTATTTTTCCTAAAGGAATTTTAAAATAGAAAACTCAATACTCCTATTAAAATTGTATTTGTATAAGTATGAAGCTATCTCCTTATATACTGCAGTAAGGAATGGTGATGAATAATGTAGAAGCTTCATCCAGAAAAAATCCTTAATGCTTTTGAAAATAATCCTGTAGAATCTGGATAATTGAGAGAGAAAGTAGGAATGAAATGCAATTTATTCCATATTTTGTTGGTATTGTCTCTTTCTCCTTTTATACGTACTTCTTCTTTATCCATATGAAATAATGTACAAAATACCATCATATTTATCATTCTATATTAATAGTCATTTTTCTATGACTAAATTTCAAGATTTAAAGATGTGTGATAAATGGTATATGTTAAAGTTGACTCCAGTATAACCCTTTTAATAATAACATGTTAAGATTAGTGTGAACTGAAAGTATCGATTCAATGTAAGTGAATAAATATATTGGTAGAAATACATTAACATTTAATATAAACAAGTTGGAACATTCAGAGGTGTTAGAGACCACTGGCAGTGACTAAAGTATTTCCTCTACCTCTTTCTGTGCTTATCTCATTAGGTTTTCTATTCTCCGGAAATATCATCCCTTTGCCCACCATTTAGTTTTTATCTGAACTCACCTCAGATCCCACGTGCTTCATAAAGCTTTTCTCAGGTAACCCAGAGGGTGCTGGGTTGTCACTTCCCTGAGTTCCTCCTTCCATTTGGTCCGAATTGCGGTTTCTCCTTTAATTATTCCTTAGTCATTGCTTGTCAATTGGTTCTGTCTTCCCCAAGTAGAACCTACCACTCTGGAAGATAAGGAATGATCCTACTTTTAATTTTATTTACTTCATTGACAGCACCCAGAGGACTGGGCACAGAACATTAAACAATAGATACTTCTTGTTGGAAAATGTTGGAAAGAGTAGGATAAGAAGAACAATGAGAGTCCTTTCATCAACTCTTGCTTCTTGATATCCTGAAACGAATACTATAGATCTTGCGGTCAGGCAGTGGTCAGAAGCTCGCCCAGTTTCAGTCCTGGGAGCCAGATTAGCTTTTCCATCAGCAGAGACAAGCTGGTAAATGGAATTGCTGATCTCAGCGAATGCATGTAATAGTAAAGGGGCTTTGACCTGGCCATACACCACAGGACACAATTTTGTCTTGTGGAAAGTAATTACTAATTAAGAAATGAGAAGGAGGATTTTGGAGGGGAGAATTGCTAACCTATTAATGGTCCCAGTAATAGGAAGCTAATGGAATGTTTTGGAACCAAAATAAATTTTAGTTCTTGAAATCTTATTTTAAGTTATGAAATCCTACTGGACTTTTGCTTATAATTTTAAGTTGCACACACTACCTGAAAATGCAAGATGCTTGCTTCAGGAAATTTTCAACACCAAAAAGTTGATTCTGTGTGTGTATGATTTTAAGTTCACATTGTGTTCCATTTTCCACAATTTCTATGCCAGCATTCAAAAATATTATTGGTACTATAAAATAGGACCACTCTAAGTTCAAATAGTACAAATGCTCGTTTAATGCAGCTATAAATATAGCTCTCCACATTTTGTAGAAAATGCCAAAGCAGCGAACTTCAGCATAACCGTCTTGCTTTCTTTTAGTAGATGCATGTCTGTGAGCTGATTAATAAGCCTCCATGAGCCTGAGAGTCTCCATCTGTAAGAAGGAACTCAGAATACCTAACTTTGCTGGGCAATTGTTGGTATTAAATTAAGATATGTAAAGAAGTTAGCCCATTCCTTGTGAAATAGCTGAGCTCATCAAATGTTATTTTCCTTTAATCGTTCTTCAAGTTGAATTTTGCCCAGTGGGTTAAACATCTGTGATAGAAAAGGGTTGCAGATTCGATTGCACTTCGCTATTATTTAAGCAATGTGTAGGTATTAGTATCATCTGGGTCCTGGTTTCAGCCTAGATATTGGATGAATAATGATGAGCAGAAACATCTCTCATAGAGAGATGGGCATTAACAAAAAGGTCCATGAGTAAATTTAAATAGTGTGAAGTAAATGTGGACAGTACTAGGGGATTTTGCTACAGTGAGACCTGACTTTTTTTGAGGGTATGAAGGAGATATTGGGAAATATTTCTCTGAGAATGTAACTTTTGAGCTGGTTTTTGAAGGATAATAAAATAGTTTAGTGTGTGTGCGTGTGTACGTGTGTGTGTGTGTGTGTGAGAGAGAGAGAGGGGAAGAGGGAGAGATAGGTAGGTAGGTAGGTAGGTAGGTAGATAGGTAGAGTAACAGTGGTTAGAGTGATGGTGGTGAAATAGGAGAAGGAAGGGGATTAAATAAACTATGTCCTGAGGTGGGAAGAGGTATGGAGACTGTATTTTACTGAAAGAAGTCCATTGAGGCTAGGATGCAGAGAGCAAAGAGGAAGAGAGTAATTTGAGATGAGACCAGAGAGGGGCTTATAAGCTTCATTAAAGCATTTGTCTTCTAGCCAAAGAACAATTTTATGCCAATGAGCGGTTTTAGTGGGTGGGATCAGGTGAGGTCCAGGCCATATTTAAATTTATATTTTGAAAATAATTTTTTCTTCAGTACTTTTGAAGGAAACAAAAGTTTAGCATAGCTGTATTGGTAGCAAATGCTAATTTCCTACCTTATAGGCATATTTGTATTGCATTATTTTTTGCACATGTGATTCCTGAATGATTTGAGATCTTTAGCATCCAACACAATTTATGTTCTCAATCAGTGATACTTGAAAAAATGTTGGTTTAGTCTTCCCAGTACAGCTGCTCATTTGACCCAATTAACAGAAACATTTCCTGGCAAAATCTCTCTGCTAATTTCACCAAGCATTTGCATGGTCTCACAAACGAAAATTTAAACAGTGGAAGGATAGTCATAATTCCCTGGAGTTTCTTTGTTCTCAGAGATGAACCCGTGGTTCCTGGTTTAGGAGAAAGCTTCGTAAGTGTAGAAGCAGTGAGGGGACACCACCCTTTTCGATTCTCAAAACATCTTGTGAGTCACGTTGGTACCAAGCTTGGGTTTGAGTCATGAGAAACCTTTTCTTTGTTTCAATAGCAAGTAACCTTTTTTAGAGATGCTGTTTATGAGGGTCTAACCTCATTTTGCATTTACTCTTGTGGCTTCGTATATTAGCCGTTGGAGGCAGTGAAACCCAGCAGACATTAGTTACTCCTAAGTGTAGAAGTTAAAAGAGTCTTGCAAGGTACACATGTTTTTACAATAAAACTTAAGCTTGACTATGATGTGAACGTTGATCACCATCCTATTATTTTAACTGGGTCCTTTCTACCCCCCCTCCAGTTTGAATAATATCATTAATAAATACTCTATTTCATCAACCTCCTAAAGAGACACCTATGCGTTAACCTTGAAATATGACACATATTCTCCAGATATGCAATAAATATTAATTGAATGTAATAAATAGCCAATGGGACTTGAGTCATTGCAACTGCATGAACACTTATATGTGGAGGGTACAGGAAGTTGCTAAATATATTTTTGTTGTTGTTGTTTTAATTTTATTTAGCATTACTAAGTCATGCCTCAAAGCACCCTCCAGCTTTCACGTCTCCCTTTTCTTGCCTCTCTAAGAAGAAACGTTCTTCTTTCTTTTCTCTTGAATCCTCTTTCCCCTTCCTTTCTTCCTCTCTCCTCCATTCTCCCTCAGATTACATGGGATTTTCCTCAGCTGCCTCTCACAAAATCCCAGGATGCTCAGAACTATTCAGGTTGATTGGAAATGATACTTAGGAAGTTAGAGGACCAGCATGCATATGGTTTGGACTGCTGTATACTCCCGGCGTGTGCTTGCCTGGCAGCTGGAGCCAAGAAACATCTGAGATATCTTGGCTAATTTAGAGACATCAGTGAATATTGCCAGGGTTAATTGGTAGAATACAAGAAAATTGTTTTGCCAAGTGACACAATTTGTCATAAAATAGACAAAGACTAAAATAACTTGGGAAAGGGAAATGGAGAAAATTAGGCTAAGTTGTTCTTTTGCTCTCCTCAGAGGTATTAGTTTCTTTTTTACTTTTAGAAAAAGAAAAATCTATGATGTCAATTATGAAATAATTCCCTTAACTGATATGTAAATGTGGTCATCTGTCTCATCAGGGTTATTTTATGTTATTTGCTTGTGTCTTAACCAGGCCCCCATAGGATAGCTAAACTCATAAGAATGGGGGCTTGGAACCACAGAGACCAGTGTCTTTGTTACCAAAAGAGTAGTAAATTTTGCTTTAAATGTCAAGCACTCAATCTGTTTTTCCATTATGAACTATCAAAGAGGACAAGAAATAGGGTCCATAGATAATCATGGTATGGAAGAGGTTTCTACTGAATGGGTGCCTTTGGAAAGGACCGCTAGATTCCAGAAAAATCCATCTAATTTACAAGCTAGTGTGTTATAAAAATAAATTGGGGATTCAGAAAACAATCCTTAGCATAATAGTCGTATTTTTTCTAAGGCAATGATTATTGGAGGCCTACACAAATAAAACAACTAAAACATTTTGAGCTTAAAAAAAATCAGGCAACTGGTCAAATCAGTGGAAGAATAATTTAGTCTGTAAGTCGATGAGGTTTTTATTGGCTTGCCTTTTTCTTAGCTGTACTGAATAAGGGCAAAAGGGGCAAAACATTTTGGCCTGCTAGGTAGCCCAAATGGTCTAAAAAGTAAGTTTGTAAATTACCAAGACATCTTATTTTAGAGTATCTCTTGGGAAACCAAGTGCCAAAACTGTGACTGAAAAGAACCTAAGCAGTTTTAATTTTTTAATGTTTATTTTTTCCTGATTACATATGTAAATAATCTTTTGTAAAACAATAATCCAAACACTGCAGAATTATGAGACTTAAAGCTCTTGTTTGCCATCTTTCCTCCCTTAACCTTAGATGAGCATTTCTAGGCAGTTTTTTGTGTATGTTTAGATTTTTTCAGGTACACATTAATTTATAAAATTTATTAATGAAATGAAACTACACTATATGGTTTCAACAAGCTTGTGTTTTTTTTTCCGTAACATTCCTGAAGTATTTATCTACATCAATAAATGTACCTCTGTATCTATGAAGCTGTGAACAAAAAAAGAAAGCAGTATACTCCCTAAGAGAGGCCCTAGATATTTGAGAATAGTGCTTAATGATAGAGTAAAATTTAGCCTGGATTTTTCCTGCTTAATTTAATTAACTCAAAACCCTTCCCCATTCCATCTCACAGGTAGTTGAGTTCCCTCCCAGCTGCCACATGGTGTGGCAGAGCTCATGTGCCACAGTGGCACCTGGTATGGTTTAAGAAACAGACTGTAAGTGACTTGCAAATCAAGTGTTGGTAAGAGGAGAGGAGACTTGTGGTCCCTGATCCTGCTTCATCCCTGTTGCTTTCCCTCTTTTTTAGGGCAAACTTAGACGGGAATCTCACCAGTGCCTCTGCTTAATCAGTAGAAGTACAGGGCGGACCTCTGGTTGCCACACTCTCTGGGTTTAGATACTAACTATTTAGAGGAGTTGTCTAGGCCCCTGGAGGCCTTTAGGAAGCATGGGAAGTTGCCTCTCCTTCAGCAGAGAAAGTTAACCCCTAAACTCTGGGAATTTGGGTTTGAGAGAAGCTTCACCAGATGGGAGAAAGGAGAAGCTGCCAACAGCCAGCTGTTGCCCAGATATCCCAGCATGAGCTGTCAAGGTCATTTTTGGACAGTGCCATCATCCATGGTCTTCTCCTGGTTAAATCATTATTCCTGGGTGGGACTGAATAGTAACAAAACTGATATCTTGGCATCCTCTGATGATTTGGTGATGCTATTTAATTTTCTAACACAGTTTCTGTAATACCCTCTTCCAGGTATTTTAGTGTCATCTAATCTTGCCATGTCTTTCACAAAGGCAGGTAGGATAATAAAACTCATCCTTTTCCCTAGCATAATGCTTATCTAGTTTAATTTTCATACAGAAACTGTGTTATAATTTTATTAACAGCATTTCACAATAAAATCTTATTCCATTTTCCTACAGGTTTTTCATTTTTCCTTTCCTTTCCAATTTGTAGCTTTATAAT
Source organism: Myrmecophaga tridactyla (assembly GCA_004026745.1). Lineage (NCBI taxonomy): Eukaryota > Metazoa > Chordata > Mammalia > Pilosa > Myrmecophagidae > Myrmecophaga > Myrmecophaga tridactyla. The sequence goes on along the minus strand of PVIY010010725.1, from coordinate 31,467 downwards.
ACACAGATTTATTTTACCTGCACAAAGTATGTGCGTTTATACATAATTTTATTCCAGTTCTTTTACTTATATTTATTTTCTAAATACTGTGTATTTCCACACAGTCATCATTTTGACCATTTTAATGCCTTCTTAATATTTCATCATGAGACAATTCTGTTAGAAGGCCTTGCTTATATTCATTTGAAGTTTGCCTGATTGTAGCTCAGTTATTTGTTGTTTGTTTTGTGTCTTAGTGTGGGGTATCTCCTTCTTATGTGTTAGAATAATCCATGGCTGCCTTTTCTTGGGGACACTCTAAAATTGTACATAAAATTTTTGCTTTATTCTCTGTGTCCCTAGTTTCATCAATGACAAAGAGATTTATGATTAGTTAAGAAGCACGCAGTACTGAATGAATAACTCTCTCCATAGCTGAAAGAGTTGAACAGTTGGAATTGGTTCAATGTAAATATCTAACCCAGGCTTTCTGACTTCTAGTAACATGGTAGCCACCTTTTGTGTGATTTTCAAACCATGCTATCATCTGACAAGCCAGCTGTCTCGAATTCCCATTAACCTGAAACCTTAGCAGAACTTTAGACTCACCTGGAAAACTATTTAAAAATACTGATGCCTGGACCCCACCTCCAGAAATTTTGATTCAATTAAATAGGGTAACAGTAAAGCTAGGGCATGGACAGAATTGAGGGCTTAATGAATAGAACATGGGACAGGTAAGCTTTATTCAGACTGTTGTGATAGAAAAAAAAATCCAGTTGTAACAATATTTCACCTATCATAAAGTTACTCCTCCTGCCATGAATGAATAATTTAAAAATTAGTCTGATTTTCTGCGACATCTTTGTTTAACCTTAAATCAAGTTTTTCCCTTAAATTACTTAGGGATGGAGTAAGCAATATTTTTGCTTTGATTACAGTGTAGTGAGATGAAAGCTAGAGATTCCAGTTAAGTGGCTCATTGGAGAAGACTTTTCATTCTTAAAGAATTAATTAAACAGTGAATATATATTACAAATTCAATCGTGGAGGGAAATATATACTAAATTATTAATATTATAATTAACAAACTTTTATTAGCAAACAACTTTATTGCTAATTTTATTTAATTTTGATCTTTCTGCATCTTTTGTAAATTTTGTCTGTTCCCATTGGCAATAAAATATAAAATTGGTGAGATATGCTGCAATCTCCATGAAAACTTCCATATAAAGGAACTATATCAGATTTCACTACAGATCCAAGGTAGTAAAATAGAACTGTGCCATTTAAACTTTGTGATTTTTTCTTTAATGCATTGTTGTTTTATAATTAGCAGGGAAGAAATTATGGAATTACAATATCCAAAAATAGTTACAGATGAAGAAGATTCTAATTTTACTGTTTTTTAATCTTGTCCTTAATTAACTGTCCCCTGTTTGACTGCTAATCCATTTTTAAAGCCAATCCCCATTTTTCCATTCCATAGGACATCTTTAGTCTTATTTTCCTGATTAAGAGATGGGATGCTTTAAGTTTAGTCTCAAGGCACTATTATTGATTATCATTTTACAAATTTATTTTATGAAATTATTTGCATTCAATGAAATAATTATCTTAAACCTATAAGACCATGTGTATGCAATGAAAAATTAAAAAGTAATCATGTGTGCTGGCGGGCCCCGCGGGCTGGGGAGGGGGCCGGGCGGGCCTCTCCCTCCTTCCCTCCGCGGCCGTCTCAAAAAAAAAAAAAAGTAATCATGTAGAAAATTTCGGTCAAATTAGAGATCATAGGAACACTGGAAGGGAATATTTAAATCTGATGAGTGTCTGCACCAAATTGATTTTTATTTCTTTGTGTTTAGAGTCAGCACATATGTCTCTCAGGGCTTCTCCAAGGTAGTTAGACTTTGACACGATTTAAAAATTTCTCCTTCGTCAATTGTGTAGTTATTTTCCAAAATGCATTATTTTTTCCTTAGCATGGAAAGCAGTTTAGCAAGCATGAAAGGGGTAGGAGTCCCAGACCCACAGGGGGAACCCAAGAGAAAGCACAAAGCAGAGTCTGATTACAGGAAGCAGGCAAGTAGTTCCTACCATGTTTCAGGGATGATACGTCCTCTGAGGATCAAAGACCTTCAGCGTCTGTGGATTAATTCATACATTTCAGTGCGGTTCACTGTGAGCTCCTTCACATTAGGAGCAGTCTTTCCATACCTTAAGCAGCTCACATGGTTCAAAATTTACTTATGCGTAACTCATTCTACAAATATGTATTGAAGGCCTAGTATCCTAATTATATGCAAGGCTTTGTCCTAAGCTCTGATAATACAGTGATGAACTATATTAACAGACTCTTTACACATAGAGTTTTCAGTTTAGTCAAACGTACTCAGGCTCAATAAATGTTTGTTGAGTGAATAAATGAAAGAATAAAAGAAAAGCAAACTCAGCAATATGTATCACAATCACCAAAAAGTTTGGGTTTTTAAAAATTGCTTTTTTCTTGTTTAATCAATGTATTGTGAGAAACTGTATCCAAGAGGAAAACAATAAAAAAAAAATGAGGAAGTCAAAATGGCATATAACAAGAGTATTGAGTCTGCTTTATCTGAAGCCAAATCAGAGCTTTACCTTTTCCTCTTGTTGTGGGAGCCTAGACATAGGACTTCACTCCTCTGGGCCTTTTTCTCTCTACATGAAAATGTGAATAATGGCATTTCATTCTTTTATTCATTCAGCCAATTTTTACTGAATGCCTGCTACTATCAGTTACTTTGCTAGATAAAAGGAACAGCAGGATAAACCACCGTATGTGCCCTCACGGACAAAAATTTTTCCCAGAGTGGAAGAAAACTTTACTAAGTAATGACATTAAAAGTGATGAATGGTTGGTAGAATGCTTGCCTTCCATGTGGGAGACCTGGGTCTGATTCCCGAACCATGCCCCTTAAAAAAAAAAAAAAAAAAGTGATGAATGGTTTGTGCTCATCATTGGCTCATTTATTCTCAGATCTGTATCTTTCTCCTCCTCTGCTCTGTAACGTGGAAGACTGATCCTTGAAAGCTGTGGTTTTCAGGCATCCCTGTTCAGTTGGTTGTCAGATAGATTCAGCAAATTGGAGCCACTGGTTGCCATTTGGAGAGAGGGAGCAGGGGGGAAGCCAGGGTGCTTCTCCCTCTGTCTCTCTAGTTCTGCCTGAGGTGGCCTTTTACACAGTAGCTTGGTTTCAGGTGACCCAAGCCTAAGAAACATGAGCCCTCTCTGTCCTTCCGGCCAGGCTGGTAATAGCTTCCTGCTGTCGCTGACCTCTGGTTTGCCTCAAAATCCCCTAATTGGCTTCTCAGCTCTTCCATCACCTGTGGAACCAATTATGTCTACTAGATTCACTCCTATTAAATAGTGTTTATCTTTTCTTAATTAGATGCTGTTTGGTACAGCTTTGATAAAGGTGGTTCAAGAAGACCCTATGTTAGAAACAGTCAGTGAAACTGTGCCTGAGAAAATAAATTTTAGGCCCAAACCTCAAAAAATGTGTAAAAATCTATCAATGAAGAAGGGAAAGAATGTTCCAGATCATGTGTCAAGACTTTAAAGGACTTTAAAGGAATGTTCCAGATCATGTGTCAAGACTTTAAAGGAAAAGAAAATGTGGCACATTTTAGCAACTAAAGACAAGACATAACTAGAGCGCATGGTAAGAGAGAGGAGGGAAGAATAAGAATAAAATAGGGCTTTTGAGCTTTAAGGATTTTGACTCCAAGTCCATTGGGTGACATGGCAATGGAATGACAGGGTCATTTTGGTTCCCAAAGTCAGTGGCTGCAGTGTACAGAATTGTTTAGAGAGAAAGCAAAAGGAACAGTTTGAAAGTTGCGGTAGGTGATGTTGGTCTCAGAAGAACGATGATGAGGACATTGGAAAAACATGGTTTGATTTGAGATGTATTCAGGTTTATAAAGTCTGCATGTCTTGTTAATTGGAGTGCTCTAGGAGACAAGGTTGAAGAGGAAGTAAAGCTTGTACTCAGGATTTGGAATAGTACAAATGGGGTGGATAGGGTGCTATTCAAAGTAAGGAGGAACTACTGAAGGAACAGGAGTTTCATGGTTGAGACTGAAATATAGGAGGGACATTTCCAAGTGATGGTGGTTTAAGAATCATATTGACAAATGTCTTTAGAGCTCAAGACACAGATCTGATTTAGAGGAATTAATTGGGAATTGCCCATCCATAGATGACCGTTGAAGGTGTTTGAGTCAATGAAATCAACTAGGACATGTGCAGGATTATGAGAATATGGTGGTGTTGTCTCTGCCCTGAGAAATAGGAACATTTTAAAGAGTGTGTGGAAGAAGAGGCTAAAAAAGAAATTCAAATTCAGATGCAATAAAAAATAAATAGGGAAATGCGGAGCCATGGAAACCAAGGGAAAGGAGTGTTTCAGAAAAGAGGAAGTGGCCAGCAGTTTTGGAAATGTCCTTATCAGTTGGTGACCTGGTGAGAGAAATTCCCATAATGATGGGAGCAGAAACCAGATTGGGATGAGTGAGATGTAAATGTGAAGGGAAGTCAAGATAGTGGATGTGAAGAAATTATTTGACTCAAAATGGAGAGGTATAAGAAGTTTGCTGGAGGAAGTAGGAATTGTGTGAGGATATTATTTTAGATGGGAAGTTATTTATTCCATTTGAGTTCTTATGAAAAGGAGTTGGTAAAGAGGGAGAAGAAGAGTGAGGGGATGCTTGATGAAGCTAGATTTTTGCGAATGTAAGAGGGACTGAGAGCCAAAGCACTGGTGAAAGGATTTGCAGAAAGTGGCAACAGGAGAGAAAATGGAAATGATGAATGTGGGTGGACGTGAGTTTGTCAGTTAGGTGGCTGGACATGGAAAAAGTTCCTTTTTGGTGGTTACTATTTTCTCTTTGAGAGATGAGGGAAAGATCATCTGCTGTGTGTAGGAAGTGGGGAGTTGACTGAGAAGAAAGGACATTTGCTATCATCTTTAGGGAAAAGGGGAAAGAAAGCTGGTTAATAGTGCTTAGAGTTTTAAAATGTATGCAGGGGGCTTGGTTTACAGTTATTTAAGAAATGTTAGCAATCTTGCCTCCCTACCCTTTATTAATCATGCTGCTGCATCTCTCTGTAGTATGCAATCACCCTTTTGACTACTCATTGGAAATGGTGCATCCTACCCTAAAATGCTGTCCTGACAGCTTCCCTGGTAAATTGAGTTTTAAGCCTCTTGATATAATTTTTAAAAAGAAAAAAAACTTGGAATAACACATTCCTCAATTTTACATACAGTTTATAGGGTAGAGAAAGACTGTGGTGCCACAAAAACCTTAACAGATACATGATTTGCCTTCACGCTAAATGTATTATGCATAACATACCCTCTCTTCCATATTCTCTGCCTTCAAAATGCTAATCAGTTGGCACAAGAAGATCATTTGCATAGTCAGAATAGAGCTTTCGGCTTAGCATTTTATCTTAAAATAAACTAGAAATTGCATTGCTCTGGATGTCAGTATGGTGCGTCTACCCGGAACGCTGAAGATATAACTGCCAAATGGCAATCAACACATTGAAGCTGAATTCCGTCAGTCACGCTACCATTTAGCAAACATATGTGTGACCCCTGGGTAACTGAAATGTTAGATATTAGTCCAAATTTTTGCTTTATTAAAATCTACAAATAGCATCATATAAGCTAAAGCCATTCAAGGAAATCAGGCCTTTCTATGGCTTTTCCTCCCTATTTCCCAATGAAGATTGGGGGTGGGGGTGGAAAATGACATGGCGGGGGTAGAGTGGGGTGGGGGGCCTGTTCTTGCCACTGCCAACCCCTCATGGGCTGACCCGTCACCAGCAGGAGATGTAAGACTGAGAAAAAACCTACACAAGTTAACATCCTTAAGAATATAGTTATTTTTAAAGTACAGAAAAGAAAGCTGTTCTTTTGAATCCTAAATCCCAATTATTTGCTGTAGGAATTCCCTGGCTTCCACATATGCTATGAGTAAAAGAATCTGAGACAGGTAAGAAAAGGGAGGTAAGATAAAGGAGGTCAATATGAATAATTAACATAAAGTCACCAAAGCTACTTAATGACATACTTTTGTGCAATGAGTTCAAGATTTGATTGGATGGGCTGTTTAAAAAGTTTCTAGTCCTTTTTAATATGTAGACTTGGTAAAGAAACAGCAGAAGGCCCAGTACGAAAGCACACCGTGCAAAATTCCTGGCACAGATTTTCCTCGGCCTAAACATGGTAATGAGACGAGACTTAGGCTGATGAAATGATTTACTGTCCAAATTGAGACTTTTTTTTTTGCAAGTCAAAGGAAGAGTATTATTAATTTCATAGGAAAACAGGTAAACCCAGCCATAGGCACAAAGCAGGGCTAGCGCAGACAAACCAGGCATATCCTAAACAAAGCGGGACATGTGGCTGCTCATTCTAGATTCTTGGGTGTAGGGGGGTATTGGAGCTGCTCGCATTTGGGTGGGTAACTGCAAACGGTACTAGTATGTGTGTGTTTTGGTGCATGAAAAGCATTGTTTGTCATAGTAATCTTTCTCATCTCCTGTAAAGCAGGGCCTCTCCACCAGGAATTGGGGAGGAAGGAACAGGAGACATCTGGGGGGCGAGGGATAGAAGATTGTAAAAGACTCATGTGAGGAGAAAAACTTTTTTCCCTAAATTGCAATCCCCCTTCCTTTGTTCCCTGTGCTGGCACAGGGTGGGAAAAAGACCTTCATTGCTGTAAAGATTGTTTCTTTGAACTGTGTGAAGTTTAGAGGACCCTTGTTATAATGATACTGGAAACAACACCTGATTTATTGAAAAGTCAGGTTGAGTTCAGGATAAATTTCCCTAACTCCCTAAGCTCTCTTTAGGGTTGGAATGCTTGAGGCACCTAGGAGCACAGAGCTTAGAATCTGGGGAAGGGAACAGGACAAAGTGAAATAGGAAAACACAAGTTCTCTTCTGTGTGGCTGAAGCAGTTCTGAGGCATAGTTCAGGAACTCCTGTCTTCAGTAGCGACCACAGACACATTTTTCATTGTTTATTGTCAAACACCTCATGGAATGTTGGCGAAGGTAATATTTTATTTTACATGACGCCATAATCCGTATCAAGTCAAGCCTCTGTTTGTCAGGCTTGCTTTGTATAGAGAAAATAAAGCTGTCTTCCCACAGTCTGCCCCTGACTACTATGAATCTGTTCTTGTTTCAGTGAGTATAGGTTACTTGTGCTGAAGTATCAAACCTGCCTGGTAGTCCAGTGGCTTACAATACAGTTTAATTTCTTGCTAGTTACAGGTTCTTAACTGGTCAGTAACGCTCTGTTTCTTATGGAACCCAGGCCAAAGGAATAACCCCCCCCTGAGACCTGCTGGTCTGGAAGGCAGAGGAAATGAAGAGATGGCAATACAAGGCCACACAATGGCTTTTTTTTTTTTTTTTTTTTTTTTGTCATGAGCAGGCACTGGGAATCAAACCCGGGTCTCCGGCATGGCAGGCGAGAACTCTGCCTGCTGAGCCACCATGGCCCTACCTACACGATGGCTTTTAAAGCTTCTGCTCAGAAATGCCACAGCTCTCTTCCACTTACATGTCTCCTGGCCAAGCTTGACATCAGTGAGGCAGGAAATATATTCCTTGCACAGGAATAGATACAATAGGGGAAAACGATAAAAATTTTGACAATAATACAGTCTATCACACTCTTCCAAATTAATTCCAGGTTTAATACTTACAGCTTTTTCCAATATTTTATGTCATTATCCTAATGTTTTACTTCCTCATTCTGATGAATTGCTATTACTATTCTTTTTCTTCTTAGCTTTTTACAAACTTGTCACCTCCCTCCAGTAGTACCTGACATGTGTTGTACTTGGTTTACTTATCACTGTCCTTCGTTTGACAGACCTTTTGAGAACAGGGGTGATGTAGTATTCATCTCTGAGTCTCTAGTGTGTGGTTGGCACAAAACAGATAACATAATAAGTATTTATTGGCTGTCTGAATGATCTAATGAAAAAATAGATAAATGAGAGAATGCCTCTCCCACCTTCCCAAAAAGCAGTAGAAGGAGTAGAAATCACAGTGGAGTCTTTGATGAATCATTAGGAGTTTGCTAGATGGGAAAGTATGACAAGGTAAAATCCTGGAAAGGGGAATTGAATGGATTCAGTTTTAGTCTTGTTGATTACAGGTAAAATTCACCTTAAAAATTGCATCCTGCACACGAGATTCCATATAATATCAAGCTTGACCACTACTAAGTCTAACTCACCTCACATAAACAGAAAACTGGGCTAATAAACTGCTGAAATAATGTCCACAGTGTGAACTACGTCTGACATTCAGTAGTTTCGCTATATAGAAAGTCTTTAACCCACCTGCATAGCTGAACCAAAGTTACTAAAAACTTTTTTTTCACCGTTTCTTTAATTGCTTATTCATTAGTTAAAATCTCTCCCACCAGAAAGTGTAAATACAGCATGAATGTCTGACATTGACTCTAGAGTTTATGTGGATTTTGCTTTATGTTTTTAAAAACACATGGGGGAAGAAAGAGAAAAGAGGGAAGGAGACTTACGCCAGAAGTTACACATTGATCAAATGGGCATTGAGCCTTGCTAAACCATGCCTGGGGAAGCCCGACACATTTTTTGGGATGTTGTCATTGCTTACATGTTTTGGAGATTCCCCTTTTGGACTTGCCTTCAGAGCCTGTGCTACACGTGGTTTTTTTTGTTCTGTTCTGTTTTAATTCATTGATGCCAAATCTGCTGAAGGTGGATCTAGTCCTATGAAGCTCCCCAAAGTCCTTTGGCATTAAGTCTGATGATTTAAGTGGATGATTTAGTTAACTAAAGCTATTTGGGGTCAAAATGAGGGATGACTATAAAATTAAGAGGCTGTTTTCTTATGTACAATGCAAATTGCTTGTTATGATAATTTCCAAAGAGTGAGGCCCAAAAATGTTTTCAACCCTGGTATCACTCATTCATACATTTGTTCAGCAAGCGAAATAAATGATGCAGTGAATTCTAATTTGAATTTGCAGATGACATATATGTTTACACTAACTCTTGTTACTGTAAAGATAGTTTCCTTAGTGATTACTGAAAATAAATATAAATAAAATTATATCAAAGTATACACATAATGTCTGTGTAATATTTATGTGCATAAATGATTATATATGTGAGTCAAACTGTGGAAGGCCTTGGGTGCCATACTCAGGAACACTGATTACAGACAGTGGGGAGGTTTTAGGAAGCTTTAAGGCAGGAGAAAGACAAGGTCAGGTCATTTTAGCAGTAGCATGGATTATGAAATATCACATTGAGACTTGAGGCAAAATAACCAGTGGTATTAGGATAATGCAGGCAACCTTTCAACAATTATCGAGATCTCCTCTTTATGGGCTATAGAGTCCTTGGAGCCGGAGAACAGAAAGTCTAGAATATATAACACTAGCTGACTAATGCTGGGCAAAGGCATGAGGGCACCATTCTTTGCAAAGTATCTAAGTTCCTGTCAAGGATGAATGGAATAATTTCCCGTAACAGAGGCTGACAACCACCTTGGACCAGGAAGTCACTTTGCAGCAGATCTGAATGTCTCTGAACACTTGAGGGGCCTCTCATTATTTCATACAGATATAAGCACCCATTGCCTTGGTGAAAGTGTAAAAGAACAGCTGAAAAGGACTACCTTTTCCTATAAACTCTTGTTTAGAGAGTTAGTGTCTAGATAGAAGGTGGGCAATTTTCATAGATGCAAAGAAACCTCCTAGGAGAAAAGTGAAGAATAGCCCAACTCCTTTGTTTAGGTGAACCGTATGATACCCTCTCTGATAGACCAGGGTGGTTCCTGTTGAAGGGTTTTGGCAGGAAGGTCACCAAAAGTCCTGAAAGGAAAATCTCCAGGAAAGAAAGCAGAGGCTTACTTGTGACTCATGCTCAGCAGCACGTTCTGGAGATGCACACTATGGTGGTAGCCTAAAGCTCTTTCAGATCCTGGTTTCAGATTTTGCATTGAGAATGGTCACTGGGCTTTGGGTCCAGATGACACTAACTGGTCCCATGCTAGATTATACATCAGGCACTGTGCTGTGGACTTTATATGTATCTTTTTTAATGTATCCAAGAATTCTAAGGTAGATGCTATTGTTGTCTCCATTTTGCAGATGAAACTTGCCCCATACTGATTATAGCAATATGTCTTATACTGATACAAGATATATTTATAGTATGTCTTATATTTACATAGCATAATTATGTTTTTTAAAGCAATTGTCTTTGTCAGAAGCCAAAACTGATGAGTGATAGTTGATCAGTTATTTAGTTATTTGAGGCTCTGCTTTTAAATCAATGGGGCTTCCTTTGTACCTAGTTAACACTCAGTTCTGTATGAACATGTGGGAGGAGGTCATCAGTGACAGACTGCTTTAAAAATGACTGCTGTGTATCCTAGTTTTTATTCTTTGTTAGTGTTCTAACCATTGAAAATAAATTATATTGTCAGGCAGAAGGAGATCTATTTTTTAAGTGATTATTTATATCTTATTTGCATAAAAGTGTAGATAAATACACATATGCACATATATAAGCAACATAACATAATGTAATTCCCAATCTATGAAATCTTCTGCTAGTGAATCTGAAGTATTTGACTGAACTTAAGCTACTCCTATATGTAGCCTGCAAGTATTTGAAAAATTAGTTTATTCAGTGTATTATTTGTCCACGTGTCAACTAATTTTGAGTAAATCGATGATATTATCAAAGTCACACAGAAAGTCTTCTTAAATCCTCATTACATAATTGATTATCTTTGCAAATACAGACAGGATCTTGTATTCAGGCAGTTCTGCTTGCGTGGGATCAATTTAATGGCACATAAATGACGGAAGCAGAATTATCAAATACGTTTGAGTATATGCATCCATAAACCAGACCAACAATACATGTCAGTCTTAAGAAAGTATTTCCTGGCATGAACTCAATATACGTTCCTTGAGTGCATGATAAATGTGCTATTGAGTGGTTCTTCCCTTACTGAAATCAGCTAGGCTTATTGATTCTTAGTTTAAACCTGGATCTGCATTGGTAGAATGAAAACATATTTTTTCCAGAATTTAGTGCCTTGGATACATAGCGAACAAGGTAATTTCAAAGCTAATGAAATTCAGGTGAAATACTTTGTAAAAAGTTAAAAATAGTTCCTGCAAGTAGTAAACTATGCTGAGAAGGCCAAAACTTACTCTATCTAAGGTGCTAATGTTTGAGTTGCAATTTTACCCGGTGGTGGCAGATTTATTTTTTTTTTCCATCTAATTCATAGTTTCACTTGAAATGCCTTCAGGTCATCTTCTTATAAAAGCCTGGCAGGAATGGTACATAAATAGGGTGTCTTGGGTAGGGATTGCATAAAACTAAAGAATATCTGTCTCATGTAAAAGAGACAGCTAATACTTTTCCAGTTTCAAGTCACTATGTAAGAAGTGGAGGGTGGGAGGGGGGATCTCAAAGTTTCAGACCTTGTAAATTTTCAAAAGAAGCCTAAGTATTAAGTTTTTCATGACATTTCCTGTTCTTTTAACATTGGACCAAAAGAAAAAGGAAATGACAGTATGGTGACCAAACTCAGGCCTCCTGTCCATATGTGGTCCTGGAACAACTATTTTGCCAACGCCATCTTTCATTCCCTTTATTTCTCTTCTCTAGGGCTGTGAGTATCAAATTCCAATTTATCCATAGCTATAAGCAAGGCCCAGAGTCTGTAGCCATGCCCTGGGTTTGCTTCTGATTTCCTTAGAAAACCCCCAGAAGGTTTCTTTTGTTGTTCTTACCATCTTCTAGGATAAATCACCCAAATGCAAAAAAGACAAAAACGTGTGGTATGGGGAGTCTCAGCACTCCAGTCATTTGCTAAAAAGCCTACTATGTTCCAGGTGAAAAGCTTTTCACTGGAGGAAGGTACTAGATGGTTGGTTTAGGTGCTTTCCTACCCATGTCAAATAGCTGAGTTTAGATCTTAGTAGCTTGCTAAGAAAAGGACTGTGTCCTTGTTGTTGCTCAGTTGTACCATCCAGAAAAGTTGTATGTTTTCTCTCTGTATATATATTTTTTCTTTCTTTCTTTTTGGCCTTTTTAGTCCCCAGACTAAATTCAGTCTTTTTGTAGAGAGCCTTATATCATCACTTTAGAAAGGAAATGATCAAGAGAGACGAAGGGAATTTTCTCAACTGACTGGGGTCATCTCAGAATATAAGGGGACAAAAACATAAGCAAGGGTTAAATTCCAAATGCATCCACTTTGCCAGTACACATTTCTAGTTTATAAACACACTTCACTGAACAATGTAAGCTATGCTTGTACCATCTGTTCTCTTGCGATTGACATTGTCCATGATAGCAAAATAATCACATGTTAAATGACTTGTAGATACTGCACCCTATCATTCATAATAGAAATGACATCAGTAATTCAGATGACCTAGCCTTTTCTCTCTCCATGTAATTACACTATTGATTTTTCCTTATTAGAAAGGAGAGCAACAGGGTACATGCTTTAGTCCTAAAAGGAACATACAGTTCAGGAATTCTGCCATTTCTTTTATGAAAATAAAAAAGAACAAGGTACAAACATATGTCATCTTTGAAGGTAACATTATGTGACCCTTTGGGCTTTATATTTGCTATCTTTATCTACTTCTTTGTGTCAATTCATAACAGAAACGATCAGACTGTCATTCATATTCTGGAAACAGTGCAATCAATTTTATTCAGTAATTGTGCTGTCTGCCTGGAATGATATAGGGCAAAAGTCTCTAGGTAAACTGAATGAATTTACTGCAGAGGATATATTGATTTTTGCCTTACCTGAGGTCTTATTACATACCCTGTTTAAGACACACGCTGTATACTGTCTCACATTGGCAACAGGGTTATTCTTGTATTTAAGTCTTTTCTTCCTGAGATTATTGGTAAGCTTTGTGAGGGCAGCACCATTTGATTCTCCTTTCTTGTCTCTGAAAATTTCACATAGGCTGGGCTTTTTTAAAGACAAAATTTAAGAAATATGATGGAATGGTTGGTTTGGTTCACAGTGTCATATAGTTGTGCACTCATCATCACAATTGGGTTTTGAACATTTTCATTACTCCAAATACAATAAAAATGAAAGGGAACACCCAAAACTTCCCATACCCTCATGTCCTCCTCTTATTTATCTTTTTGTCTTTATTTTCTTACTCATCTGTCTATACACTGGATAATAGGAGTATTAGTCACAAGGTTTTCACAATCACACAGTTACTCCAAAGCTATATAGTCACATCATCTTCAAGATGATATATACAGTCATCTTCTAGAATCAAGTCTACTGGGTGATGACATACAATCATCTTCAGGAATCAAGGCTACTGGGTTACAGTACAATGGTTTCAGGTATTTCCCTCTAGTTCCTCCAATACACCAAACACTGAAAAGGAATATCTATATATTGCATAAGAATAACCTCCAGAATGGTCTCTCAATTCTGTTTGAAATCCCTCAACCAATGAAAGTTTACATTGTCTTATTTCTCTTACTCCTTTTGGTCAGGAAGGCTTTCTCAAACCCATAATGCCAGGGCCAGGCTGATCCCCAGGAGACAGGTCCTATCTTATCAGGGAGATTTACAACCCCGAGAGTCTCATCCCGCATAGAGGGGAGGGCACTGAGTTTACCTGGGGAGCTGCCTTAGAGAGAGAGGCCACATCTGAGCAACCACTGGGGGTGACTCTTAGGCATAAGGATAAGTAATCTTAGCTTCTCCTTTGCAGGAATAAGTTTCATAAGGGCAAGTCCCAGATCGAGGGTTTGACCTATTAAATTGGTAGTCCCCAGTGCTTGTGAGAATATCAGGAATTCCCCAGATGGGGAAGTTTAATATTTCCACATTTTTTCCCTCAGTCCCTCAAGGGGACTTTGGAATGGTTGGTTTTTAATACTGTAAAATAATGGGAAAAGTTTAAAAAAAAAAAACAACAGTTCTCTCCAGTGGTGCATATTTAATAGGTGGCGGGGTCCAAGAACTTCTTTTGTCCACACCTAATTCAAGTGTGAAAACCGTCTATTGCTCTGTGAACCTCTATGGCAGCCGGGTGTGGATGGAAGGGCTCTTGAAGACGTTTCAAAAGTCTTCCTATCAAATGCCCACTACTTAGTAACCCTCCACTGTCAAGAAACCTTCCTATATTGGTCCACTCCATTTTCTCCACTTCTCTTGAAAATCACTTGTTTTCCTATTTTCTAACTAAAGATAGAATGTGGTAAGCAGAATTATCCTTTACAGAAGGTCTCTGAAACACGTCATTGACTCACCCCTGCCTTCTCATCTCCAGGAAAAATGGTACTAATTCATTTAAACATTTGTCCTTGGTTGCATTTTATTCTCCTGTGAACTTTTTCTGCATCACCTTTCAAACAGATGAGGTCTCTCTTTTGACAAAGGAGCCCACGAGGACTCTGATGTAGCACTCTTTTTGTCATTCCATTTGTCCTTCTTGTTTTTATATTAAGGTGTTAACTTGCTGATGTGTCACCAAGTTATGCACGCTTGATGTTTGTAAACTTCATTTTCTTTCCCCCTGTATATTCACTATTTGATGTTTTCCTCACAAGTTGCATTGCTTTGGTCTTAATTGGCTTTCAAATTACAAAGTCAATTTAATATCTAAATGATCTTCTAAGATACTCTCATTTATTTTACTTCTTTTTCACAAATCATTCCAGCTTGTTAATAAAACTATCTAGTCCCAATTCCCAGCAACATCGTTGCACTTTCCAATTCTTGAAAAATCAGTCATGAACTCACTTTCACTTGTCCAGTAAATCAGAAAAATTCTATACAGGTGGTATGTTTTTATTTGGCAAGTTATTTGAGAAGACTTCTTGTGCTATCATTGTAGATTCGAGGTATATAGACAGGATGAATGAAAATGCAATTAAATAATTTTATTACAGTTGAACAACATAGATGAAGACTACTGAAGAAAGAATAAATGTTTGTCTGGATAAAAAATGCTTATTCAAACAATCTAATATATAGAAATATGAACCTGAGAGGAAAGTGAGTATATTAGAATGCAAGTCAGAACAGTTATTTCTGTTTGCTAATAAAAAATGACTGTGATTTCTAGATCAAAATTAATCTGAATTGGACTGTGGAGGCCTAATGGAGAGGGTATATGAATTAAGAGTACGAGGAGAATGATTCAGTACAATTAACTAAAAAATGGAGGTGATTGATGCTCGCTGACTTGCAATCATCATGTCATACCTTGTGTATCAGTTTAATTCCAGATGCCACACTCTAAGAGAAATCAAGAAGCAGGAATAAGTTGGAGAACATGCTGTTAGCATAGTGAAGCATGTGGTTATCATGACATCCTAGGAACAGTGAAAAGAACTGAGACCACGTGGCCTGGAAAAGGAAGAGTACAAAATCTCTCTAAGATAATCATTCTATGGGCTATCCTGTCAACAAAGAATCAGGCTTGTTTTTCAGGGACTCCAGATCTAGGATCAAGTGGAAGCAATTGAGGAAAGGTGAAATTTAGTTTGGTACAAACAACTTTTCCATATTTTGTTCTACTCGAAAATGAGCTTGCTGCCCAGTAGGCAGGGTATTCCTGATAACTGGAGGTACTTGAGCAGGACCAGAAGCTTGTTTCACTCTGGTGGACATTCAAGTGCTAGGGGAAGACTACATTTCCAGTTGCTTCTAATGAACCTTCCAATAATGAGAGTCTACTACATAAAAAATTCATAGCACAGTTCCTCGTGACTTCAGTACATGGTCAATAAATACAGGTATACTTTTTATCAGTCATGATTGTTCCATGAATCTGTAACTGATTATTTATCTAGAGTCAAGAAGTAAAGAAAAGGTATCTCTTTCTAATGTTAACACCAGCTCCTGTTGCTAAATAATTAAGATAGTAAGTGTTTATGCTACTTGTGATTAATTTACTGCAAATTTATTATCACTTAGGTGTTCTATAATTGCCTTCAAATTCTATGTAACCTGGATTTGGGATTAGTTGATCAAATTTAACAGAAAAATTCTATCAGAGTGGCTGCTAAATCACAGTTGGTTTTATATTAAATTATCTAGTGGATAACACCAATAGTCCATCAACAAAGGAATGAATCATGACAGAAGAAAGATGGACCTTTTTCATTTATTAAGAGAGATGTTTCAGTTTAGTGACCTTTAGATTCTTAATGATTAAATTCTAGATCATGTTAACTATGTTGGATTTTTTTTTTGTCAGATAACAGATTTGTTATTGCTAGGGATCATAGCTAATATTTGTTAAAAACCTTCATTCACTCATTTATATATTCATTCACAAATACTGTGCCAGGAACGGCCCATGCCTGCTCTCTGCCTTCTCATCTTTATATAATCTCATATCTCTCTATCCCTTTTTGAGTCAATCTTCAGAGCGAGTTGATTGGTCACCTCACATCTCCCAGACCCTAAGCCCAAGAGACCCATGGCAGTGAGACAAACCCCTCTTCACCCCTGCTCCTGCTCTCCTTTCACCCCTATCCCACCACGTTTCTCCACATCACTTACTGCCATTTCTACTTTGGCGTATTTTGCTTAATTATATGTGTATCTACCTAGCCCTACAGGAATGTGAACTCCACGATGGCAGGAATATTTGTCTGTTTTATTTGCTGCTGGATTCCCAGCTCCTAGAACAAGTTTGAGTGAGTGAATAAAGCTTACCTGTCATAGGACATAGTAGAAGGGTCTACTTTCTCTCCATGGTTATCTACCCATTTATGGCTGTGCAGGGTTGCGAACCACTTGTTTCCCAAACCAACATCTGCATTCTTGATCTCTCCCTCCATTGCAGATAACTCTTACTTTGTGCTGAGTGTGCTCGGGGATCTAGAAGTATTTGACAGCAAACATGATATTTCACTGCTATCTGGATTCGGACACAGGGAGATAACTTTTGTATCATCTAATTTAGAAGAACTTCTGAGTCAATATTTGCTTGCCTAATCCATCTCAGTTCTGATTATTCCTTTGTATTTTGTTTCCTCTCTGGATATAGTTCATCTTGTTTACTTTATCAAAGATGAGTTTCCTTGTTATCTATTATTGTTTCTTGAACCATCCATCTCTTCACCAATAATATATTAACGCAGACTCTAGAAGAGGCAGGGTACAGAAACTTGGAGAAACAGTAATGAGTAAGACTCAGTCTTTGTTTTTGAGCTCCTTCCTATCTAGAAGCAAAGGCAGTCATGTGAGTGCAGTTCCAGAGCCAGATGTTGACCAGATGATTTTTAATCCAGATATTGATACTTTTGAGAGCAAAAGGAGGCACTACTTAATAATAATGCCTGGTGTAAGCCACTAAGCCAGGATTGTCTCAGGTAAACTGATTAGTATGGTCACCCTAGTTTAAAAAGTTCATGAAGATAAAATATGGGTTTATTTTAAGTCATTTTAAAAATAAATATTTACTGAGCACCTACTATATGCAGAGCAAAGTACTAGGCATTGTGGAGAATTCAAGGTAAATGAGCCATGGATCCTACCAGAGGGGGGTCTATGGTTTATTGGAGGAGAAAGGCCATTACAAAAGATAAAACATAGAGAAGTAAATGTTGGTTTCGGGGAGAATACATGCAAAGATGTTGAATATAAGCTTGATGTGATGTTAGCTAACTAAAAGGTTTCCAAAAGAACCACTAATGCTATACCACCTTTTATTTCTCTCTCATAGCATGGTCAATTGAATGAGTCCTGTCATCACCTGTGAATTGGACATCCAATGGACTATATAATTTTTTTTCTGGATAAGAATTATGTCATCCCCTTCTTGTATTTATATATATTTGATGCTCAACTAATGGCTGGCTGACAGGCCGGGGTGGAAGAATGAATCACCAGATTTTTAAAAAATCATCTGGCAGCTAAATGTAGAGCAGTGTTTGTCAAATACACCTCCTCTTTGCTTGACTAACTAGTTTACAGCGTGATTATTTTTTCAGTTTATAATGCTATAAGGCATTTGCCTATTTAGAAATAAACTTAATGTTTTTAAGTTCTTTCTACTGGTTCTTACTGTTGGAAATTCTTTTGCAGCTGAACAGTAGCAACAGTTTGTATTTTGGCAAGTAGACTGTGCTTTTTAAGGATGAACGTGTGGGAAGTAATATAGGACATCTGTTGAAGAAGTCATATTGTTAAAAAGCCTCTTACATATGTTAAACTCATTTGTTTCCATTTCCATACATTCTAAAGCAAAATGTCACTCCATTTAACATTCCAGCAGCATATGAGGAGCTTAGGAAATTCTGTGGGCCTACATGAAACCTCAATGAATGAGCATCAACTTATTTGGTTTTTTTTTTTCTTTTAAAAGCTCAAACTAAGCTTTAGATGTATAATAGATTTGTTGACATAAGATTGCCAGTAGCAGTGGGATTTTAGTTGGATATTTGGACTGAATCCAGAATAATTAGCTGTTCCCATGTTAAATGATATTGGGACCAGGCCTACTTATAGAACAAAACTGAGGAGCATAAAAAATAATTTAGCTCCTTATTTCCCTGACCACCCCATTCTAAGCACTATTAAGAGTTTCTCAAAGTGGTCTTCTCCCTTACAATAGTGGGTTTAATAGTCTTAACTTTACCTAGTCAGCTGATTTCTGCTGGGTTTTTGCAGATTCAGCAGTTGACAGCTAAAATAAGATTTCGAGAGAAATTACTCACAATGAGGACTCCATTAGATAGATAATAAAATTTTTTTTAAGATAAGAACCTGTGGAAATCTATGCTTTCTTAAAAAAATAAAAACAGTTGATTGATTTGTAATCATTATAGTATTAATGATTACAGATTGTAGTAATTAATACTACAACTATAATATTCTGGTTGTAACAAAGGTACAAAAGTAATGCATTTTTATATGGTTTTTCAGCAAATTTACAAGTTCTCTAATTAAAAATTTTAAAGCAGTTGATTAGATCAGCAGATCAGAAAACTGGAATTACCAGTTTTCACAATTTGAGGGGCTGAATGAATTGTGCCAATAAAATTCCAAAGAGATGGGCTCATAAATCAGAGTGTTAACAGTATTATTTATAGTTGAAGACCTAACTGGTCTGTGAGCAACACTGATTCTGTATGATACCCAATTTCTGTAATTACCCATTGGGAAATTACCCTTTGAAGATTTCCCAATTTAAAGAGCTGGGCCGATTATCTAGATTCAGAAAATTCAGCCCTCCTGGTATTACATTTTTGTTTTTTTTCAACTCAGCAAGACCATATCTCCTCTGTTTGCGTCTTAACTCATCACCCATTTTCATTTTAATATATTTTGGGGTAGTAGCATTGCCAAAATCTGTAGGTTGATTTTTGTTACAGTATGATTTTTAATCATATATAGGATGCATTTTAATTGTTTAAGTTTTGAGGAGCATTTCTATAGATTATGAAGCTCATCTCCATTGTGAGTTCTTATTAGCTTTAATCACAAAAGATACCTAGATTTTAGGGCCTCCTTTGCCTATAGGGACTAGATTCTCTTAATTAACTACTCAAGTCAGAACAATTCTTACTCATTTTACAGCTGTATATGAAGACATACCAAAGATACCACAGACGCCAAGTGCAAAGAGAAAGTCATGACTATTGATATTACTTTCTTCTTTGTAATTTGGTAACTAATCACGGTCAATGTTTTTTTTCATTTCCATTGATGAAATCTGCATTTTGAAATTTTAGAAAAAAATCTCATTTTCGAATACAATATGTATTCTAGAAATTTTAAATAATATAGATAGGTAAGAAGAAGAAAATTTAAATTATCCATTGCTGCCCATCAGGTTTATTTGAAGTCTCTTGTCTATCCTTTCATTCTCTTGTTTTTCAATGTGTAGGTATAATGTTATTCTTTATTCTATATAGGATCATTCTGCTATAGCATCTCATTGCCTAGTTTTTACTGTCAACAAATATGAACACTCTTCCATGTCATTAAGTATTATTTTGGAAACACAATTCTTATGATATCACCTAAAATTTTCTTCACGAATTCCCATGAAAGGCACCACATATTTTATCCATTCTTTACTGGCAATTCAGAGCAAACATTAACATAATAAAAGCTTTGAGAATTTCTGACCCCCCACCAATTAAAAAAAAAACAACTGTTTAACTTGGCACTTCCCAGATATATTTGTCTGCTGTGTTTACATGTTTGCATAAGATACCTATTAGCATATCATAGTATATGCTTAGGGAAGTATCTCAGCATCATTTTAATGGGTTCATCAAAATGAATGAATTGATTGGATATTCCATATTTTATTTAAGCCTGTATTCATGAGGATGGTCCCATTTTTTTACCATTTTGTGAAACACTGAGACAGTCTTTGTGATAGTTAAATCTTCATATGCACTTGTGATATTTCCTTCAGATTAAAGCCATGTTGTACAGGACTGTATGAAGTATGATACATCCAGCTTTTAATAAGTGGATTATTAGAAAAATCTATTATGTGAATGAATATAAGTAGCTAACCCTTAATAGAAGATTGATGTAGTAGATTAATTTGGGAGCATTTAAAATTTGCCTGTTTATTCTCAAACATGGAAAATGATTAAATAAAGGTATAGTTCATGTCTATTCAAATGGTTGATTAACAAATTTGATAATTTTTATTTATTCAATTGAAACTATTGGTCCAGACAGGGACATCTCCCTTGCCTCCAATTAAAACATATATATATGTTTTAATATTTATGGTAAATATTTTAAAACATATATAAAACAAAACATATATATATATATCCCTGTTTCCTAAGAAGAGACATTGCTCTCATATTCTGGTAGGTACTATTTGCAAAATATTTTGGTTTGATAGCATGTGCCAAATTGCTCCATTACTTACAATGTATTTCAAGTAATTTTTTATGGTTTTCTAGGATAGTGGCTGAGAAGGAGGGAGTTAAAGGGAGAGATAAGCAGGTCTTTGGAAACATCCAGAATCTCACAACTTCAGTCACTTTATTTAACAAGCAGGTGTTGTTCTAGGTGCTGGAATTACAAAGTCAAATAAGGTAGGATTTCTGCCCTCAAGAAACTATAGTGTCTTGGGGATAGGTTATAAATATGAACAACTATAAAACTGTGTGTGAGAAAATAAGTATCAGTGGCAGAGAGTGTTCAAATAGAGTCAGGGGGCTACTCTGGAGGTGACTCTTAGACATGCTTCAGTT
Organism: Myrmecophaga tridactyla; assembly: GCA_004026745.1. Classification (NCBI taxonomy): domain Eukaryota; kingdom Metazoa; phylum Chordata; class Mammalia; order Pilosa; family Myrmecophagidae; genus Myrmecophaga; species Myrmecophaga tridactyla. The sequence continues at coordinate 10,155 of PVIY010010725.1, read as the reverse complement.
AGACATTGCTTCCTACCATAACTTGCCAACCCCCAACCAAAACCATTTCTGCCAATCCTAAAGACTACCTATGGCAATATATAAGATTCTACAAAGTTGCATGCACTAGGGTAACTTTCCTGGAACCTACAACCTCCAGAAGGGTCCCTGGACCAGATAAGTCCTGAAATGCAGAGGGGCAGCCTTTCCAGAATGTCACCTAGTTCCATCTCCCTATCCCATATTCTCTTTAGCCCCTTCCAACATGAAAAGTTAGAATGGCAGAGCTCAAATACTCCTAAAGAGTGGAAAAAGATCAAAGGTAATGGTGGAGTTATACAGAGAAGGTAAGGCTTAACAAATGAATATGAGTGCTGAATCATTATACTGATATTTCTTTTAGCCTTCAGTACCTTAGAACAGCTAGAAATAAAGACCTAAAATTGTAGAATTGTAATCCATACCAAACTCTGAAATCTGTTCTACAACTAACTGTTGCAACGTACTTTGAAATTTATCGCTTTTGTGTATATGGGTTATTTAAAGAGAAGAAGGAGTATAACAGAAATGATAGAATTTAACAAATGGTTATGACTGCTGCTGTATCATTGTATTGATATTTCTGTTGGTCTCCAAGTGTCCTGGAGCAGCTAGAAGAAAAAACAAAAATCGTGGAATTGTAACCCATACCAAACTTTAAAATCTGTTCTATATCTTTTAAATCTGTTAAAATGTACTTGGAAATTTATTGCTTTTTTGTATATATTTCACACACACACACACACACACACACACACACACACACACACACAAATGTTAGTGCCATATGCAAATAGAAAATACATAAGAGGCCTCATAATGAAACCAAGGAGTGAGGGATATTTTTCGGGAAGAAATGATACTTGAAAGGAGTTAGTCCACCAGAGAGGGGAGAGAAAAGTATTCAGGTCATATGCCCCAAGGGTGTAAAAGATCAGGTGTGCAGAGCACACTACCAGTGTTAATTGTGACAGATACATACAGAGAGTTAGGCAGGGGAAGACTGTGAAGGTGTCTGTGCTAAGCTTTGCAGTATAAGTTTGAAACTTTATCAATAAAAAAATGGGGAGCCATTGAATGATTCCAAGTAAGAGACTTGCATGTCCAGATTTCCATTTTCTCATGCTTCATGTGGTAATCAAGTCACAGACAGAGGAGGAGGAAATGACTGGAAATATTAACTCAAAGTAAAATTCACAGAAAAGTAGGGAGATGAGACAGATATTAAGTCAGTAAAAGCCATCGAGATGCAATATCATGTGTAGTCTTCTCTCTGGAGCCTGAGTTACTGGTTCTTTTTTCCCCATTTGTTTTGGCTTCTAATATACTTTTATTTTATTTTTTACAAAAAAGTAAATATTAAACAACAGCCAGTCATAAATGCCAATAATGTCTGTATCTTTACATTTATAACAATGATGATTCATTTTCTGGATGAGAAACGGAGGCCCAGAAGTTAACTAGGTTAGTGATTCTCATCTCTGCTGTATCTTAGAGTCAGGGGTAGTGGTGCCCAGGTCCTCGTGATCACTTCCAGAAGAATCCATGGCAGTAGGACCCTTGCATTATTTTGTTTTAAAGCTCTCCATGTTGAACTTGAGAAAAAGTAAGTCAGGTCCTATTAGTCAGGGCCTAATACAAGTTCTACTATTGATTAGCTTAACCTGTGCAAGTGTATGTAAGCTTTTGCTATTTTCTTGTGTTTGCTGTTTCTAATAAAAGGAAGAAAGGGCTAATCTCTTGCTCAGTATTCCTCAAAGGTGAGCTTGTAGACATGCACAGGGAAAGTCACAACTGATTGCACAGGCATTTCTGAAGAACGGGGATGCTCTGTGTTTAACCTACATTACTGTTTCTCATCCCCAGGTGCATATGACTCATTTTGAGGACTTTAAAATAAATACAGATATCCAGGAACTGCCTTACAATAACTGAATGAAAATCCTAGGGGAGGGTGCATGAGTGGTTCAGTGGTCGAATACTCGCCTGCCATGCGGGAGACCCGGGTTTGATTCCCAGGCCATGCAATCCCACACACACACACACCCAAAGTCACTAAGGGAGATACCTGGGCATGTGAACTTTTAAAAACGTTCATGATTTTTCCTTCCCAACCCTGGATGGAGCTTTCTAATGGTATGCAACATGGTATGTCCCTACCTCTACTTGGTCAAATTAAAGGGAAGCAGATCTAGATTAAGATGGAAAAACAACTTAATTTTTTTTTTTTGACTTGCACAGCAATGTAAATGGTCTGTTTCAAAGAAGTGAGCGCTCTATGGCTGGAGGAATGAAGGACGGGGTTGGATTACTGTCTGCTAGGAATGTTGTCAAGGTGTTCTTAAATTTATTAGTTAGATGCCTCACATGATATTTAAGATTCCTTCTAATTCTTAAGGTTTCTTTAGTCAAAACCTGC